>VZTO01004821.1:152336-209738 GCA_013400615.1 Syrrhaptes paradoxus | reverse complement strand
TTGCAGGGGGTTGTTGTGACCAAAGTGCAGGACCTGGCACTTGGCTTTATTGAACCTCATACAATTGGCCTCAACCCATCGGTCCAGCCTGTCCAGATCCCTCTGCAAAGCCTCCCTACCCTCAAGGAGGTCAACACACCCACTCAATTTGTTGTCATCAGCAAACTTACTGAGGTAGCACTCAGTCCCCTCATCCAGGTCATTGATAAAGATGTTAAACAGGACAGGCCCCAAAACTGATCCCTGGGGAACACCACTGGTGACCAGCCGCCACCTGGACTTAACTCTGTTCACCACGACTCTCTGGGCTCAGCCACCCAGACAGTTTTTTATCCAGCAAAGGGTGTTCCTGTCTAAGCCATGAGCCACTAGTTTTTCTAGGAGAATGCTGTGGGACACGGTGTCGGTGTTGAAGGCCTTGCTAAAGGATTCCATTCGGTTAATTAGGATTCCATTCAAGCAGGATTCTCATCTGAGAGAAGCAGATAGGATGGAAGCTGACTTTAAAGCTACCTACTGGCTGATCCCAGCAGCTGGGGCCACACTCTTCTGACGAGAGTTCAGGCAAGACTGTTTGACTTTGCACTGGAGCAGAGGGGAGGAGGGGAAATGCTTGCACAGTCGAGCATTAATCTCAGCTGGAGAGCAGGAAGAGGCAGCTGAGTGGAATATATTCGTCACTAGAGTTTCCCTGCGATGCTGCTGGTGGTCTCCTGGGAAGGCCAGGCCACCTCCTGGCCTGAGAGAGTCCCTCAGGAGACAGTCAGAGCAGTTTGGGTGGTCAGAAAATTCAGGTTCTCATGTGGACAGAAGCCTGGTCCTAATTAATGGTGTGAATATAGCCTGAGTTAGTTTTCAGCATCATTCAGTTCAATGCAAGGTTTCCATTCCTGACTTCTTCCTAGACTTGCCATATTGCTTGAAATCAGGGCTGTACTGAGGCTGGTTTTTAGCTCTCGCTGCAGAACGAAATCTGGATTCCACATGAACCACAAAAAAAAAAAAAAAACACCAAACCCTCAAGTTTTGAAATGCTCATTTAGCCATTCTTAAAGTTTAAGCTCAGATAAGAAAAATATACCCATTTAATTTACATGCTGGCAAAACTTTACCTCCAGTGAAACCAGGTCAGCAGGAACAGCTTCAATGGAGAAGAGTTTGCATGTCGGATGCAAAGATCCATGCTTGTTGCTTTCTCTAATGGCACTGTAAATATTTTTTCAGCCAATAAACTTGTGTATTCATTAGCACCACGGCCCCTTCCACACAGGGTGCTCCTTGGAAAAGTACCAAGCAAGCACGACTATTAATTCAGATCAATATGGGACTCTGATGGAGAACATGAAGCATACCTAACCCAGCTAACTATGCCCCTGACAAATGTCGTGAGAGCAGTGTGTCACCCGTGCCTTGCCTTTCTTTATTTCTATTATCCATCAGGACAGGCCATGAGGGAATGCCTGGGAACTGTGTCGTTCTCCACAATAAGCCACAATGCTAATGAGGCATAACAAATTGAGGAAGTATCATGTATAATCTTGATCCCTCATTGACACTATTACCAGTATAGATTTCAATTCACCATTTGTTACGTGCTTAATACAGACAAAGTGGGAGGGTGTAGAAGAATTACTCCTTCAGTCATTGCATTTTTTAAACAGTTGTCATCCTCCAAGACAAAACTCTCTGGTAATACCCTCTGGTTTTGCTACTGCTGTTTCTCAGCAGGATTTGCTGCTTGTTCTTGTAGGGGGTCAGCCAGACTTTGTCTTTCTCACAGTTTCAGTTTCCTACTGGGATTAAGGGTCTAGCATATTTCTGCAACAAATCAACTGAACCCAAGATAAACAAACCTACTGAACAACATGGCTCTGGTACGCGCCTGCATTTTAGGAGTCAGCTGCAAAGTTTGTTTTTTGTAAGGTGTTCCAGAGGGAAACCAAGCCAAATGTAGTATTTTAGAGAGTTCTCATCAAAATGATGGGATATTTTGTAGTTTGTTGTTTGGTTTTTGTTTTTTTCAGATGTGAACTGTTTTTTTTTTTAGTCCAGTGTTATGTGATTCTTTCCAGAAATGGTATTTTGCACTACTTCAAAGAATGCCAGGGTGCCCTGCAGACAATGAATAATGCTTCGCTGCATACTTATGACAGAAGGTGGTAAAGACTTATCTACAGATTGAAAAACCCAGATATTGGGCCAGGTTATTGGTCTTCACACCTCCCTCTTTTTACCCTAGCAGCTCAGTGATGAGTTCTTCTGACCTGTAGAGAGACTCACCGTGGGTTGCTCCTCCCTTACAACCTTGTTTGCAGGTCCTACTGACAGTGGACCTCAGGAAGATGCTCCATCCCCACGCTGTGACCAAAGGGATGGGGACAAGAACCAGCTGTTCTTACAGGTGCTAAGAAGATGCTCAGCCTGCCTGCTGTGGTCACTGTGTCCCTGGGTGGCCCTGTCTCCTTCTCACCCCAGGGCCATTGTCCCCCCAGGCTTTCCGAGCCCCTCACTTTTCCCATGGTCTCCTGTTTCCTCCTTTTTGGGGCTCTCCTGCCTCATATCACCCAGGCAGAGGGAACTAGGGAGGCAGGCTGATGGCTTACCTGAGCAAACAATACCCCTTGATCAGTGTTACTCAAGCCTGGGGGACCCTGGCTACCAGGAAATACATTTCTGCCCCACAAATACTATGTAGTAACCAAACCCAAGTGCAATGATGTACAATGCTTTCACACAAAGTGGTGCTTCATTGACAGCAGAATAACCCACAAGCCAGTGCCCACAACCAGAAGATTAATCTCTGTTTTAGACTTTCACTAAAAGGCATTCACACCAGTGCAACACTGATATTCATCTGGATCAGAGACCGGCAACTATACACATTTTAAGAGCCGCTTTTAAACTGCTGCTTAATCAGTTTTGAAGGGGAGTAGAAATTTTTTCACAGTAGTGAATACATTTTAAATGAGGAATAGGCTGAGACTTTCACAGAGATATGACAAAATAGAAGACCGATAATAGAAATAAGATATTTGACAATGACGTATAAAATTATTATTACCACTTGATTAGCAAGATTTTTATTAGTCACTTCTGATTGCTCCTCATAAATAGTAAGACCATCTAATACCCCTATAATGATGGCCACTACACGTGAGTATTGTGATAGTCATAGTAAATGTGCTATGTAAGAGAAAGAGCACTTGAATCTCTTTATAAAACCAGACTTGATCAGGAATTGTACTCCAGATGTGCTTGTGTTAAACTGTGTATAACTTTCAGGCTTTTTTGTGCTGAGTGCTGGAGGCTTTGGGGTGAAGAATTAGTTTCTGTTCCATTCAGTATTTTATTTTCTGGACAAATGCACTGGTTTGAGAGAAAAGGTATTAACTTTAACTCAGATATTACTATTTCCATAGAAATGTACTGTGTTTGAAAGGTCTTTGATTTAAGTTCTCGACATGCTTTCAAATGATCAAGTGTCACAAAAAGTGGTAACTTTTGATCTCATTAATGAGCTAACTGAACGATAGTTTAAATGTAGCATAGCATTTACATTATTTAAATTCTTATCAGGCTGTTTTAAATTGAAAGGCTTATTAATTTTAATAGGACTTCTATCATAAATGGGAAAACTGTCCAAATTTTGTAACCAATACGTTTTTCACTTTAAGCACTCTAAAATAAAAAGCTGCTTAATCAGGTGACTCAAGCCGATACAGGGCAGATCTACATTATTAGCTGCTGTCTCATTCATAGGTCTCAAATTCATTTCCAAGTGTTTATGGACAACCAGAGATGTTCAACATAAAATGACAGCTCTTTGGGTAAATTCACACCATTTTATTAGTTGTATTAGCTATAAATTACAAATAATTTGAAGTCCTGTTTGAAGAACTCTGGTACAAAAGTTGTCAGCCATTAAAAAAAAAAGTTTATGACTCAGATGACAGCTTTGGACAGCTGACTGTAGAAATCTGAAGAATCTGCAGAGTTTTTTTACCTGATTTCTCACTTAGAAAAAGATGTGGTTTTAGTGTCCTGACTGTGTCAGTGTGTCCTCAGGTAACTGTAATAACGGATTGAAGTAAAAATGGAAATCTAGTTGCTGGATTTTTAGCACAGATGATTCTTTGGAAGACAATGAAATACTACATATCACATTGTTTTCCACTTGTTTTTATTTATTTATTTATTGGTGATTCTTGCTTTTTTTTTTTTTTGTTGCTTCTCCCCCACACACACACCTCCCCTTTCCTTATTTCAGTGCTCTCTTTTATCCTGAAAAATAACTGATCATTCATTCTGTTAAGTATGATTCAATAATCAAGTACCTACCTGAAATACAAGGACATTTTCTAAATAGAAAAGAATGGTTTGTGTGTTGTGTCCTGCATTCAGATAACAATAGAAAATTAATAACAAAACATGAAAGTAAAGTAATAGATAGCTATCATGTTTTGTTTTGCAAGATTGTGAGGCTGATTAGCTTTTTTTAATTATTTTTATTACTGACATCTTGTAGCAATAAATGATCAAATCTATTACACATAATTGGCTATCATTTATTATTGTATCCAAGGTTTGTAATTCAAAAGATAATTTTGTATTCATTATATACTATGCTAGATGTTCAGCAAGCCCTAAATCTGCCTAGCAGTGTCAGTTTTTAAATACAGTTACACCATGAAGATAAGCTAAGTAGACTAGAAACCAAAAACCACTAAGTTTCTTCAATTTGTGGTTGAGTTTATGTTACACTCAAGATCAAGCCACATAAATTGTGTGCCTTGGTTTCCTCGTCTGTGTCCTGGTAGTAACAAAGCCTGCCTTTCTGAAGTGTTTTGATAGTCTGGGATGAAAGGCTCTAAGTACAAAGTATTGTCTGTTATAGCTGTGGCTTTGCTAAATCATTGCTAGTTAATAATGCAGTTTGAGTTGCTGAAAATTGAGAAAATTTGCTGTCAAATAACAAAGGATGTCTGCTTCAGCAGCCTTGCCTATCCTCATCTCCTTTTTTGTCATTGTAATGGTATCTGTGAATATGCATCTTTGTTGCATTAGAGCAGGAGGCAGTTATTTGCCCCTTCTGAAAAAAACAACAGACTATATTTCAAAATTAACTGAAGATGGCATTTTTTTTCCATTTACATTTTTCTTTTTTTAAAATTAGTTTGGGAAAAATGTGAGATTGAACATAAACTCACAAGGTCTGTGGACATGAAATTCAATGGGGGAACAATAAAAATCTAAAACCAGAGAAGCCAGAAGTTCTCTCCCATAAACTGGAGCTTCACATTGATATTCCAGCATTTTAGCTATTTTAAACATGGATTTCTACAGCAAAATCAAAGCAAAAGATAGTCAAGATGGTAAATAGTAGAGAGAAGACCAAATCACTAAAGCCTACTCTATGCACAGAGGTATGCTAGCTGAAAGCTAGTACAATGTAAAAAATCATTTCTAAGCAATACTGTGACACATACAGCACCACAGAAGAGGGGTTGGAACAGACCTTCAGGAATCATCTGGTCCAACCCCTGTTCAAGCAGGCCCACTGAAAGCCAGTTGCCCAGGACTGTGTCCAGACTTTAGAATATGTCTGAGGATGAAGATTTCTTGACCCCTCTGGACTAACTATTCCTGTGCTCGGCCACCAGATGCAGCAAAAAAAGAGTTTCCTGATGTTCAGATGGAACCTCCTGTGCATCTCAGAATTCATAGGATTGTTAGATCCAAGCAGTTTCCAACTGAATGTTAATGCCTCATTACTGGATTTTTCCTCTCTTTTAATTTTATTTAAATGTAAAGATCCTCTTCGAAAACAGGCATCTGATTTCTTTGCAGTTACTAGCAACTTAAATACTGATTTGAGTACATAATGTGGACATAGATCACCCATTATATAAGAAATAGTTTCCATATTGCAGCATCTTCATTTGGGTAAAGCTTCCACTAGTGATGCAGCTGTCAGCGTTCACTTACCCCCAGATTGTACCCAGGCGAAATTTTTTCTCTGGTTTGCAAGAGAAAGGGGGGATCCTGCCTGCCTACATCTTTTTCTTGGTTGGGAGAACAACAAAATATTCTTTTAAAAGGGTTTGCAGTTTTGTAGATGGGTAGGGAGTTAAACTGCCATATGACCCTCAGCAGACACCTGCACAGAAAAGAAGCATGTGCTGGGTAACTCTGGACAGCTGGTCATAGCCAGGCAAAGGACTTTTTGGGTTATTTCTCCATGCAACCAAAAAAAAAACAGCCTTCAAATATTCAGAAGAGGTGGCTTCCTCCTTGGTCTGTCAGCTCCTCATTGTTGCTTCATGGCACCCAGCACTCAAGTAGTTAGCACTTCAGAGGAAGAAACCCATCACGTTGCAGCCCAAATGTGCAATACCTGAGGGGAAAAAATATCGTCTCCAGGCCATGAGGCAATTTTCTTGTACTCTGAAACATGAAGCGTGATTACCCTTGCTCTGCTTCAGTGCTCTAAATTTGGCAGGAGTCCTAAAAAAGTGAGGCATCCTTTATCTTTTCTGGAGTCTTAAAAGCAGATTTACAGGGCGCCGTGTGAAGAGTTAGCTGCACAACTGGCATTAACATTAATGAGCGATTTGGGTGTAAGTTCAGTGCAGCAGGTAGAAAAATGTTTCTCTTGTTTCAACTCTTTACTTAAAGTATCCTTCTGTATTATTTGATTAAGCAACATAAGTACTATGAGTCAATTACAAATATTTGAAGGCAACACAAAACACGTAACTAAGTTAATACGTGACAAATAAATATTTTTGACTTGTTTTTAACCTATACTGGAACCAATTCACAACAATGCATCAAGGGAAAGGGGTTCAAAATGGGTGCAGAGACCTTTACAGTCTATGTTTGCATTGACAAGTCTTCTGCTGTTATCATATTCTCAAAATAATGTATATCAAAAGACTTTGAAATCTTTCTTTTCTTTGTCGGTACCTTCATAACATTGCTTTTTAAATAGCTGGACAGCTTCAGCCCAGGCTTTCCTTTAAGTCTTGAAAAAAAAAAAAAAAGAGGTTGGAATAAGAATGTGAATGATTTAAAACTGAGATGCTTTCATCTCTTGAAACATTTCAAATGTGCTGAAAAATAGATTGCAATACTAAAAAAATCAAGATTTCAAAATATTTAAAATAAGTTCATTCTCTTTGTGCTTCAATAACTCTGCAAAACTTGTTGAGAGCTAAAACTCCTTAAAATATTTGCATTATAATTTCTTGATGATATAATTTCAAGAGAAATTCAGTTTTCACTTAACATGTGTTGACTAAGCATTTATACTTTTTAACAGAAAGAACTAGAGTAGGTAGCAAGTACAACAGAAATACCTGCAAACATTTTGGTCTGCTTTTCTTCTTATTTAAATATGAAATTTTCACCTAGAACATGTCAAAATATCCCATTCAACATTACTGTCCTTCTCCAGCTGTATTTTGAAGAATAAACTCAACGATGCAATACTGAGACTTTGAACTTTCCTTCTCTTCTTTAATCTCTATTTTCTGAGTTTTCCTCACATAAAGGTTGCAGCATCAGTTGTTCTTTTCATGGTACTTCTCTTGCCTTGGAAGCTACATCTTTTTCCTTTTTTCTTTTTCTTTTTTTTTTTCCATAGACTGTATATATACCCTAAGCTACCACTTTGGGATGGTATCTGCTTTTTCCCGAGACTCCAAAAGTGAAACAAATGAGTGAAGGGGGCTTCTGAAAGGGGATGGTTAATAACCACAGCAGGCTGGAGCTTGGAAAATTGAGATTTTTTGGTTGCTTCAGTTCAGACTTTGATCTTACTTTTGGCATATTTGGATTTTGCTTTGTGTCTTCAAACGTGCAGGAGGAAGCATGGCAGGAATGGGCTCCTGAGGTGCAGTACAACAAATGGTAGGTGCTTCAGAGATCAGAGACACGACAGCTTGACTGAAGGCCTGATGACATTTTGCCAGATTAATTTTAATACCTGGCACATCTGTGGCATCACCAAACAGCCTATGATTTAGCTGAAACATCATAAAGATATTCAGTGTCATAAAAGTAACATTTTATTTAACCTTCCTGTAACAACTTTAAGAACAGTAATCTGTTAGAGTAGGCTGCATGTCTGGCACATGATAGTGGATGAGAATGAGTAATCAAATCTTAAATATGTATTCATAGCAATATTGTCTCAAAGTTTTTGCAAATATTGCTAAAAAGCGTGTGATGGGAAGAAATAAAAAGAGCTAGAGCAACCAAAATAAAATTTCATTGTCCTTAACTGGGAGCTGAAAGAATGGGGTTTCCAAGTGCATCAACAGTTTTTTTATTTGTTGCTTCATGTCACCGCACGTTGATACCACCATGGCTTTCCCCCCCCTCCCCTGCCATAAGCAACAGAAATAAATGATATATCTTCACAAAGAAAAACATTCTGAGCTGGTTCCTCGACTCTTAATTTTCTTCCTTCATGACTCCAATTATGGACCTTGGTCCAGCATCCGGCATACTTTGTGTCTGAGAACAGCGCCCAGGCCAAGGCGCGTGGCACATCTTGATGCTTTAAAAGGGCAGGCTGTGGCATCGGGGCTTGGGAGCCTCGCTGCCAGCCGTTCCCATCCGAACTGCCTCAGAAAGGGAAGAGGCATTTTGCAAGCCTTGCCAGGCCTCGCTGGGATATGTGCCATGTCCCACTTGCTGGCTTTAGAACAGCTCATCTGGAAAGATTCGTGCTAACGGTATGGGGCAAATGCAAGCAAAACCAAAGCCCCAGCACCTCAAATCTAAGGAAAATCTGACTCCACAATAATTAGCATGTAGAAGGCTTAAAGGGGTATCTTAAATTTTTTTTATTCCACTTTTTTGTGATTGTTTGGACTTTTCTATGTATTTCATGTGTATTTGATATCTTTATCCACAAAATAAGAAGGAGCAAATGATATCTATGCCTCACTTCTGTAAGTACAGAAGCCCTGAGATAACGAAGAAACTCAGGAGAGGTTTTATCCTGCTGAAATCCACACTGCTCTGTGGGATCTCTATGTTACTGGCAGCTTTCCTGAAATTCTTCCTGGGGTCTGTATCACCTGGGTATTTCTCAGTGCTGTTTACTGCAGTTAACTCAGATATCCTCTCCTCAGCCCTACCCCTATGTGTCTCCAAAACCAGGTTTTCTCCATGAATCCTGAAGAAGAAACCTCCTGGTGCCTACATGGGTACACACCAGTACACCTTGACCTGGGTATACTTTCGCGAGTGGAAGTCTCTGTGCTGGGCACATATGGGTCAGCCAGTGTTCAGATACACTGACAGCTAGGGTTGCTGCTGAAGTTACATTCACGAATTTATGCTCGCTTTATATGTTAGAGGAAGGAGACAAAAGCCAAATAGCAAAATGTGTGCATGAAGTAGTGTTGTGCTTTGCTAGAACTCATGAGAACTGTGTGACTTCTGAGGTATTTATTTTTGTTGCCCTAACTGCAGCGTTCCTGTTCTTGTTTTTATTTATTTCTAAACAGAAGGAGACAAAGTCCCTGATTTATTACTGACAGACATGGTAGTTACATGGACTTTTAATTCTTACAACCACTGGGCACAGTACACAGGGAGCTATGTAGTGAATGCCAAGTAGATGTACACATAGATACATGTAAGAAATACTTCTATGTGTTTTAAACATCTTTTTGAAAGTTCTGTACCTTTGCTCACATAGAGCAGAAGTGTGGAGAGGCACTATGCCTCTGTTGGTCCAGTTCCACGCCAATACCACTGTACATGCAACATACACTGCTGCTTAGCACAGCCTCCTCCTCCCTGAAGCAGCCATCCATACCCATCTGTGCTTAAAGTAATAATCAGTGTGTCATTCAGGCAAGGGCTGACAGTCCGGGAGAAAAGATAACCATCAATTTCCGCACCTCTCGGTTTGTCTCACAAATAACATTTGTTAACCAGATCATAGCACAGGCATCAACAGCAGTCCTTCCTTCTCTTGTGCTCACCTTTCCAAGCATATTTTGGTCTGTGTTGTCTTAAAGAAATATAAAATGATCATTTGAAATCCTGCCAGTGTCTGTTACTGTGCTGAACCTTGGCAATCAGGTAAAAGAGTATGTTGGTGTTTACTGTCCTCTCAACAAAGCAGTGGGTCTCACCACATAATCCCATCTCAACTTGTAACAAAATCAGCAGGTTGGGACTGACAATAGGTGCAAGGTGATGGACAGTGAATGTGATCACTGGATGTGCCACGGGAGGGGTTTTAAGGAGAGGCAGTGAATTTTCATTGCCATCATAGAAGGCATTGGTGAGGCTCCATCAGGAATACAGAATGCATCTTTTGCCTATCAAAGTTTGTGAAGATCAACTGAAGTACAAGCAAAGAAAGACTTCCAGGAAGATGAGGGAAATGAAGTGCACATCATATGCACAGAAACTAAGACCTTAATTTTTTTTTGCATTGCAAAATAATTCTGTGAGGGTGATGACTCATTTCTGCCTACATCTGAGGATAAACACTAGGAGGGAGAAGAGCTCGTTAGGTAAATGATAAAACTGATACAGTAAAAAGTTGCTATAGTCTGGCCTGAATAATTTTGGGCTGAAAATGAGCAAATTATTAAATCTCAGAGCAGTGAGACTCTGGGTGCATTTTTGAAACAGTCCATGGAAAGTGATTGCCTACTTTTACAGAGAAGACAGTTCATCGAGCCTAGGGATCCTTAGCCTTTGTCCCTTTGCTGCTCACATGCTTTACAATAATGGTAAGAGAACTAAGATGAAAAAAAATTTTAAAGGTGAAAATGCTGCCTTTTTCTATGTCTAAATATTCTTCATTCTCCATTCTCAGATTTATAAAACAAAGGCAAAATCACTTCATGATTTTGAAAAGGATAAGAAGCAATAAGATCACCTGTCTGTACTGTGTAACATCTAGTTACTCTTGTAGGGTGCTCAATAACGTGTGTTGGGCTAAGGCATGTTATATGCTTGTTACCTGGGGTGAAGACAGGGGACCAGCTCTTGCACTGTCTCACGATTGGCTCGCTTGAGGTTGTCCTTATCTTGTCTAGTCTTTTTCAGCAGTTTGGATTAGGTGTCTAGAGGTCTAAGAAACACTGATTGAACTGCTGTCAAATGTACCCATTCTTCAGGGTGATGACTGGATTTCTCAATGACATAAATATGTACATAACGTGAAACATGATGTTTTGTATATGCTTGAAATAAGAGCCAAATTGTTTACAGCTGTACAAGGCTGGCCTATGTGACTGTCTCTGCTGAGGAGCTAATTAAGTCCACTGACAAAGAAAATGTATTGATGGTTACAGGAAGTAACAAGTAGCATTCTGGTTTCTTTCCTAGGTTCTTTATGGACTCAGTATGGTTCCTTCTAGCATGCAAAGCTACTGTCTAGGTACATTCATCTTCGTGTCTGTAAAGTGCATTTGTATTTATCAACCTCACATTCTGTTTCAATACAAAGCCATTCATACCTGTGAAGAAATTTGCACTACAGCAGTGCAATGCCATACTGCACTTACACAAAAAGAGATACATGCATTTGTGAAAATGGGGACGAAACCCTGTAATGGGCTGTGCTTTTATTTTAACTAGAAGAAATCCAAAAGAACAATAGTAAATCAAGCCACTTTAAAAATTTACTATTAACTTACTAATTTAACTAAGACTAGAATTTGCCCCAGTGTCAGAATATAGAATATTAATAAATAATGACATAAATAGCAACCACAGAATTAAGAAATTAATGAGTTCTTTTTACCACATGAAAGGCCCTGATACAGACCCTTTAGCTCTTGCTAATGAGAAAACCAGACAGTTTCTCCCACAGGCAGTCTGTCAGCTTTCTTCAGGCATTTCATGAATTTTGGTCAGAGCACCCGTGATAGGTGCACAGGATGGCAGATACTCTCCTCAGTGCAGAAAGATGCCTAGAGCCAGACTGAGGTTCGCCAGCAGTCCAAAGATTTGCTTCACGGTTATCAAACTTAGGTAAAAAGGGCAGTCTTGCAGTATGTTTAGAAACACAATTATTTGGTCCTTTAAGTTGTTTTATGTGATCTTTTCTTTTTTTTCCACATTAATCCACTTTATGAGAACAGACATGAGCAGAAGAAAGCCAATTATTTGACAATTTAAAAGGTAGGGGGGAGTTAAAACAGTCGCTAAACAATAATGAAACTAATGTTGAATGGCATTCAATTAATATTTATAACGTGAAGCAATATTAGTAGCAGAATTAACTTATTTTTGTATGTCTGACAGCTCTCTGGTTGATTAAGAATTGCACGATGATATTTTGCATATTTCCCATGCAAATACAGTATTATTTGCAGAATTATTTTTATCCTTAATTGAAGTTTTGTTTTGAAATCACTGTTTTCTGCTGTGTTAAAACTCTGTAAGCGATCCTATTAGGGATTTGATTTTTTTCTGTCACCTTAGCACGCAAATCTACATTTTATATGCTATATGTTGATAGCATCCTCTGAGGCATAGCAAAGACATCAAAAATACAGGAACTCTTGGTCAGAGATTGGTGGGAAGACTTCCTGTAGCTGTAGACACAATGGCAGGACTGGTAGTAACACGACAATGCTTCTGAGCTCCATCAAGAGTGGAAATGTTGTATGATACTTCAGAAATACCAAAGAAAGGTGGTCTTTGCCTCATACAATCTCAGTACAGCCCCTTCCACTTTTACAGTGTTAATTTAGGCAACAGTTTTGGTAAAACCAGTCAGGACCCCTTGCCTACAAGTGGGGAATTATTCCATTAATACGATTTTGTAACAATACTTTGAACTTTAACAGTGCATCTTCTTGTCTATTTTTATCTGACAGTAGTTAGCATTTTCAAAAGCATCTGTCTGATTCCCATTGCTGTTAAAGCTCCCAAGTTACTTAGATGAAAATTTATGCATCATGTATATCTTAAAGTGCAAGTAACAGTCTAGTCAGATTTATGGAAAGAAGTAGTCCAGGAGATGCCTAACTTCTACTGAAAATCACAGGAACTTATGTTTAGCCTAGTTTCCATTAGACATCTATTGTGTCTTTATACAGCTAAGAACTCTTCTAAACCTGGGTTTAAGCAGCTGTGTAAAAGTATGAAGGAAAGGAAAATGAAGTAAGGGCATGGAGCACTCACTTGAGCTCCTCATGATTTACGTGGTGTGTTGTGAGCATCCCGCAACACAACAGGGTCACCAGTAAAACACATGTAAAACCAGTAGCTTGCCACACATGATATGATGAATGTTTGGCAATGCAGATTGATGCTGTAATGATGGGATGTCCAAGTGCAAACAGCCTTTCTGCACCACTGTCTATCAGTACAATTTTGCACATTTAACTTCCTACGGGGAATAATTTCCATCACTTTTTGGCCAGACTTACTTGACCTACTTCTGGTTTCAGTTTTAAAACCATGTAGGGATTTGACTGAATTATTGGGTTAGGACAATGGTGGCCAAAACCTAAATGAAATGTGTCTGTAATGGCAAGAACAACTAAGAAAAACAACTTAGTCTGTCCAAAATATAATTTCAGGGGAGGGGTGGAAGCCTCCATGACATGAGTAATTTCAGATTTCCCTGGCAAAGGCACCAGGCAGAATACAGGTTCAATCCTGTAGTGATTCAGTACCATAATATAATAAGCTTTCCTCTCTCCCACACTAGTGATTCTGTGATAAAGGTCTGCACTGGGACATGTTTTTCTGCACTGCTCTAAGAGAGAAGAAAGGATAAAAGTGGAGGGAGACAGAGTGAACAGAGAAGGAAGGGCTTTGCCAGTGGTTTTAACTCTTTTCCTCTCTCATAATTATTTTTTCACTTACAGTCACGCCTTGGTTTCAACACGAAGCAAACAAAGGATGAATGTGGCAGTGAGAATTTATCTCCTTCTCTAATTCCTTCCTTTCCTCCTTCGATGACATTCAGATGCCAGGCTGTGAAAAAAAGCATCTTCCATTTGCCAGTTTTTCATTTACTCTAGAGACAGCCAGGATGACAAGTTTTGGATCTACGTCTGCATCTTCATGCTCTTTTGCCATTCTTTTTCTTCCAAGTCATTTACATTATTTTAAATACTGCAGAAACAATACCTACTAAGTTATTCAGAGCACTCTATTAAGGAATAATAATCGGATTTTCTACAAATCACTTAAAAAAAGCTGTAAGAGGGAAAAAAAGAGAATAGTTCAGCTTGCCGTAGCAGACAAGTATTAACTTAAAAGAGCTGAATTCATGCCCTACTCTGTCAGGAAATTTGTTTATGACATTGGACAGATCATAGCCTCTTCCCATCTCTTCTCCCAAACTGCAGGATAGGAATACTATGGATATTTTCCTTTTTGACTGCAGTGGGCTGGGTAAAGCGAAACCTTATGAGTCTTATGAGAAGTCATAAACGCTTTCTGTAGAACAAAAAGAACATGAGTGAAGAACGTACTCAAAATTGTGAGGCAATCAGACACTACTGTAATGACAATATGTAACTACTACATTAAAGAACTGGTCTAGGCTGTAATAGTCTTAGCTGTAAAGTCTATGAAAACACATCTGAAAATAAGACATGTATGTTCTTTTCTTGGAGTAACTGTACTGGTACCTTATACTAAAAATATGGATGAGGTGGATTGCTTGTATGTATATCCACGTATAATTGAACAGTTAAAATGAACAGCTCTCCTTTACCTAGCAGCTTAAAATTTCTAAATATATAAATAATTTTTAAAAACCATTTTGTTCTGACAGTTGTGCATAGTCCTCTTCCCTACAGACAAAAAAATTAAGCTGAACAATAGTAAAAATCTGGAGGTCAAATTCTACTTTCAGCAATACCTAGGGCACTTTAGACAATATTTTCAAAGGAAGTGAGAGACCAGGCTGCCCACAAACACAGCAGGAGAACACAGCTGGTTACAGCACTCATTTTTCTTCTTTTTTTCCTGATATCAACAGACCAGTTACACCAGGAGATGCTTTGGAGCTGCTGTGCAGGCCAGGCAGCAGGCAGTAACACACCTTCCCAGCCTACAGCCTGGACCCCTGCCCTGGAGTGAGGCATGCCTGCTGGCCCCCTCATCCAAAAGAGGGACCAGGGGAAACCACCCTAATACAGTGAAGGAGGAGGAATCTCCCTTTAGAAATTGGACTAGGAAAGGGGGAGAAGCTGGGGCAGCTGCTACAGTCCCTTGCCTCTAGATTTGAGGGACTCACATTTCTATGGCCAGAGATCAAGCTCTGACTACCAGGCTAAAGGATATCTGGGAATGAGAAAAACTCAGTAGCTCCATTTTGCTGGAGCTGTCATACTGTTCCCTGTAATTGAAGATCCATTGGGTCACACAGTAAGAGAGGAAGGGAAAGATATCAACCCTCTAGACAATCAGACAGGAGTTTCTGGATTGCAGCCCCTAGTCCAATGACTGTGTAAGGTTTTTTTTCCAATAATAATAATTTATTTAATACTGATTAAAGTAAAGAACTATTCCTGGGAGTAGGACTTGTTCCTTTCAGCCAAATATCCTAACCTTTAGCCTATACTCTCATATATACTGTTATTCTTTTTGATAGAGATTTAAAAATATATGTATAACACAATGCTTATTCAGAGGAATTCTCTGTTTCCCAGTTATTTTTATTTTTATTATTCCCTGACTAGCTTTAAACTGCCCACAAATATGCCCCTTATAATAAGTCAGGACCTCTCCTCAGAAGTGGAAGTCATGGGCTCGAGTCCCTTAAGAATAAGAGCAAAAATGAAAATAAGTTTCCCACACCATGACTGAGTCCTCTAGCTCCTGAGCCAGAGAGTGGAAGGGGGAAAGGGGACGGCATCTTCTTTACTGGCATTTGATGAGAGAACAGCCTCCGTGGCTGTGCTCTGCACCCAACCTGCATCTCCAGCCGGTTGCTGGGAACATCTGCCTGCAACACACCTCTGGCTTGCATTCTGAACTCAGTTTAGGAATCAGCTAGACACTAGGTGGGTCAGCCCAGTCCAACCTCAGCAGCCTCTGGGCCTGAGCAGAAGATTAATTTGGAGACCCTGAAGGTCAATGGTGAACAGGGAGTTACCTCCAGGTCTGGGTCTGAAGTTAGTGTCAGCTAAGAGAGGGTTTAGAAGACATTAAAATCCTACTGAGGGGATCTAAGAACCATGACAGTTCCTGTGAATAGATGTGTCAATGAGATGCGCCCATATCCCATGCTGTAACAAGGCTTGCTGGTTCCTGGAGAGGGAATCAACTGGTGCTTGCCCCTTTCCCAGTCCCTCATCCAGGTGGCCCCTGGCTGCAGAGTTTTGGTGCCCACAGGGTAAGGTAAGCCCCTTTGCCAGCTCCCCAGCACAACCCCCTCCTCCAGAGCCTCAGATGCTGCTTGAGGGCAGCGTGGGCTTCTTCCTTCTTCTGAGAGGAGATGCAGGATAGGACGTGGTGGCCAGGGAACAATAACAAGTACAAGAGAAACGTTAGCTTCAAGTAATTAAAGAAAGCAGTTAGATCCCTTTTTGGTCATGTTTTGAAAGCGAAACGAAAGGGACAACCTTCTGATTTAAATTGTTTAAGAAAAAAAGCAAAATAATAAGAAATACACACTGTGTATACAAAAAAACCCTATCTCTAAAATTTGCCTGAGTGTAAGTATGCTAACGAGTGCAGAGTTCTCCAAATATGGACTCAATGCTAGTCGGAGGGGCAGGAGCCAGGTCTCATGAGTAAACAAAATAAAAATACCAGAGGGAATGTTTTAATAGCTTCTTTTAACTCCCAGTTCAAATAGATTCCTTGCTTAATTTGTTCAAGTGAAGACATGTCAATTTGGTCGTTGTTATCAGTTTGTTTTACTGAATGCTCCAGGGCCTGATCCTGGGCTGTGTTGCGGTGAGTATAAACCAGCAAAACTCCCCTGGCATCGGGGGAGTTACAGCTAACCCACACACCAGCAGCAGCAGCAAGCCGAAGAACCAGAACCATTATTTCCAACAGGCTGTTTTGCAAATAAACCTTTTAACCACTGGAAAATCACCACTCTTCTGACTACTGCGAAAGCATGAGATTTAAGGCTTTGCTGAGACCGTGCAAATCTCGTATGGTGAACTTTCCCAGAAAAGCATATTAATCTGTCAGCTAAAGGAGTTTCGAAAAGAAATGCTGACAGGCTATTGAGCTGAGATTTGTGAATCCCACGTTTATCTCCTGGCCTGTCTCTATCACTGGATCACAGCAATTTTAGACCTGACTTTTTGCCTCAGTTTCTGCACTTGGACACTGGAGATGACAGAATTGTGTAATTAGAGATCTACTAATAGTAGTGAACTTCACCCACTGCCATGAAGCCTAGGAATTGCTGCCTTCTAGAAATATATCTGCCGTTGGATCACCAGATGCCTGCATGCAAGTCACTGGACTTCACTGTTCAATGTAATTGCACACCAGTTGAGCACGGTGTGTTTTACCCACTGTACAAAGGACTAGTAATAAAAAATTACATTTGCAAAGTCCCTTGGAAGCATTAATTACTAAACGTGATCATTTGAATCAGCATAAAGTGTCAGAAAATTGTCCAGGTGCAGATAAAATTTGAGGTACAGATTCTCATTCAAATTACTGCCCTTTTTCTTAACTTAAATGAATTTCAGTGGCCAAAGCCTGATTGAAAACCTATTACTTGTGAACAGGAACACCACCTATGGTTTTTAAACCTGATACCTTTCGTTTATCCTCAGACTGGTTGAACTAACTTTCAGTTAAATGACTCCAGACAGTGATTATTTCTCACTGGCTCTATGCCTGCCATCCAGTTGTACAGAGAGACATTTAGTTAGTAAACTCAGTGCCATTTCTTTGAGGTTTCTGAAGAAGGATATGTAGAAAAGAAGAGAATTGGCCCAGTGCCATGAACTACTGTACAAAACTCATAAATAATGTTTTCTGCTGGACCTATAATTTAAGGAGGGAGATAAGCTATAGCAATATGAATTACATTTTTGTCTCCACCCCACTCTCATATCCTTTGCTCCTCAGACAGTTTTACCAGGTGGACAGGCAGTTTTTTAATGCAAGCAGGACTCTGGCTGAGATCTAGGTTTTACCTCCAGAGCTGGATAAATGTGATCAATTTATCCCTTTCCTGCGCTGATTTGTCTGCTGGCAAATCACCAAGCAATTCCCAGCTAAGAAAATGTTGCTGTAAGATGATATACAGGGTGAAATGGAGAACAGTTCCTTCCTCAATATAGCTGCAGATGATGTAGTCAATGATAGCCATTTCAGGTGGAGAATAAAATTCAGCCATCTAGAAGGCAGGTTTCCATCTTGTTTATACATTCTGAAAAAGCTGTTACACTGGAAACATTTTATTTGCATGGCCAACAAAGCTATTTTAGATGTAAAGTTCAGTCTTGTGGAAGGCAGAATTTCATTCTTTAATGCATCCTGAAAGAGCTCTTACGCTGAAAACATTTTCCTTGTATATTCACAGTCAAGAGGCTCCTGTGTTATAAAGACAAGGGAAGAAACAGCATGTGTGAGCAAGCCAAGGGTACCTGGGCTCACTTCACAAAGTAGGATTTGGGCTTGACATTAGTCCCTCCAACTTGTTAGTGCCCTGACCTTGGGGGGATTCAGCACTTCAATGGCAGCGGTGGAGAGAACGAGGTGCCTTTCAATGACATTTGCTGAGCAGCGGGAAATCTGACTCAGAGAGTAGAAAATATGGGCCTTAAACTTCTGCTCCAGGTGTTCCGGGAAAAGTACTGGTGCACATTCCAGTACTAAATGGAGATTTTGAGGGTCTGAGTTGTGGTTCTCAGATCATAGATGGGCATCCAGGATCCCCGTTGGTCTAAATCCCTTGTCTTCAACCTTCTCTTGGTGGAAGTCCTTTGAGAAAAACTCCCAGTACAAACAAGTAACTAGATGTGACTTTCTGGGAATTTTGTTCAGTTAGGACTGCCAAGCACAGCCATCAGTTTATTTTAAGGATGGGTACAAGGTGAGTAAAATCAGGCAGATAATGCTGTCTTTCTTTGGAGGAGCTCAGAAGCCAGACCTTTCCTTGGTAGGTACTGCTGCTCCATTTTCAAGTGGTTGTGGCTTTGCATATTTCTTTATTACAGATCAAATCTAATCCATCGAGAACCACTGGATCTGGAGAGGAAGCTGGAAGAAACATGAGGGAATTACTTGACCTCAGACCAGGGAAAAAAGAGAGTACTCAGGACATTTGTGGCAAGAATGGCAAGGAAAAGAAGATCCCGACAATCTGAAACTGCTTTTTGCAGGGGTCACATTTTATGTTTTCTCTCTGTGTTTTCTTTCCTCCATACCTGGACAAGTGGGCTTCTCCCTGCAGTCTGCCTGAAGGTATGATCATAGCAAACTCAATGGAAGTAGTGTGCCTTTCCAGATGTCAGAAGCTGCTGAACAAGCACAAAAGAAAGCTAGGATGGAAGAGCCATGAGGACATGAGTCACTAATTTCTTTCAATCTTCATTTCAATTACTTCCTGCCCCTTAACAGGAAAATAGCTACCACAGAGTAAGTTCAGGAACATCCATAGACACAGAGAAAGCTTGGAACACAACAGATATTATTTAAGAAGTAGCTGCTGATTTGAAGAAATTACATATTATTTCTTGTATATTTGCTTATAAAACATCATAAAGGAAAACTCTATGTCAGCTTGCTAATTCAACTCAATGCAATTGGTTCAATTACCTAGATTTGCCTGGTGTCTCAGTAAATCCTGTACTGTGTTCCTTTTTCCAGACCCACCCCATTGGTGCTGACAGGGGAATAACTGGTTCTTTGCTGTCCGTGCTGCAAGGAATTCCTCACAGAACTGAGGATTAAGTGTGGCTGGTTTAAACTGATTGCCTTTTCTTTAAAGTGACGTTAAACAAAGCTATCGTTTCCTATCACAATAGTTGTGCTTGCTACTGGCTCTTCTGTTTCCAAGTTACTTGCTAGTACAAGGTGGTGATTGGAAAGTAGGAAAGGCTATGTTTTGGGCCTTTTTTATTTATTAAACACTGGAAGAAACATTAAGTAGCATTAATTCATCTTACAATGTTTTCATAGCAGAAAAAAAGTTGGCAAAAAGTACATTATACAAGCTCAGTCAGCCAGCTCCCAGGGTTGTACTGCTATTTGCCCTGGGCCAATTATATTTTACATGATCAACACACCCAATAATTAAATAATTAATTGGTTTCTTTTGGAAACTCTATAAAATATCATGGACCACAGAATATTTATCTTACCTCTGTGATTCCTGCTGAAGAAACATCTGGTTCTTTTTTCTTCAATCAACATGAAGCCTGAAGGGGCCCAAATTCAAAAGCAATTATATTTTATGTCATTTATGTGCATTACAGGCTGACAAATTTGACTTGTTGGAATATGTGATCCAACCCTCCCTATCCAATTTATGTTGATCGTATTTTCAGACAGTCATGAAAAGAGCTGTTGCAGCTTGATAAAAGTTGTTGATCTATCAACTCCTATAACTTCATCACCAGTTTACAATAACAAGGCATTTGTTCTAGCACAAAAGCTGCCACTAGACTGTGCTTCACTTCTACAGGGATTATTGTCAGGAGAAATCGCAGAAAATGTCTCTTTGTGTACATCTTATAGCAGGTCCTTCAAGTGTTTTCAGCCTTCATCTGATTTTGAAAGAGAAGCATACTTTTTTCCTTTAAAAACAATGGAAGACTTCAATGAAAAAAAGACCAGAGATGCAAATTCTGAATGGTATGACTTTCCACTTCTCATAGAATGCCTATTTTGATACGGAAGCATTGCTGTTTCAGACACTGTGTTACAGAGCAGTGGTACCTATAATGTTTGCTTCTAAGCAATAAGGCAGGTCTATTCAAGCCCGTTACCCCCCCACACGCTGCTATCCTAGCAGAGCTCAAAATTTAAGCTGGTGATTAGACCCTGTGGTACCTCTGGTGACACAGTGAGGGGTGTTGGCGATTTAGTAAATGGTAATATTTCTTGTGAGTTTTGTTTGAATAAAAATCTCTTGGACTGTGCTAGGAAGCTTGAATAGCACCATGACAATACTTTCAGTAATGTCTAAAGTGGGCGGATTAAATGTCAGGCTGCTAGAAGTACCGCCTTTGAGAAGAACAGAATAACAAATGCACTTACGTTTTCTGTAAGTATGGTCATGTATTCAAAAAAGACAAGCTTAGCCTCCTCCAGTTTAGACATTGATCTCAAAACTCATAAGATTTAACAAAAAAGAACAATATATGTTGGATGAGCTATTGGGATTACTCCACCATCAGTTTGAACTTTTCTCCCAACTCATCAGAAACTAACTTAAAAATTTTAACTGACTTTGACAATGTGCCAGGATGTGAAACAATGCAGCTGGAGCTTGCCACCTTGTAAAAGGGATGTCACGGCTGCTCTGGTGAGAATTGGAAAAACCACCTTATGAGTCACTTTATGAGTCTTATGAGTCAGTTCCAGAATGGGTAATTACATTTACCAATGTAATAGCCATTTTCAGTTTTCGCTGGGTCTTCTTTTCCTTTCTAGTATCTTCTACTGTTTTACTACAGAGGGGATGGAGCGTTGGCGAAGATGTGGAGGTGGGGAGTTGCATTCAGGAAAATGCATAAGTCAGTTTCTTAGCTTTGGAAAGTGTTTTAGGTTTTCTTGTCTTTCTTCACATATATACGGAGATCACTTATGTTTACTGAGAAATCCCCATTATTTCACTACAGGTAACCTTTTGGAATGCACATTACATGCAGACGAGTGATCTGTAGCAAGGCCTCACTTGGAAAAACCTGCATGGCTTGCTTGCTCCAGCTCTCTACCCTTCCCAATACACTCTGAACGTGCCACTGCTACCACCTCTTCCCTCCTCTCCAAAATGCTTTTCACCTCCTTTCCATTCCTGCCAGATCTGTGGTCTGCTCCAACAGCTCCAGAGCTGAGCCAGACCAAATGCACCCACCCCAAACACGGTGACACCCTCTGGAGCTGCTTGGGTGAGCCAGCACCCTTGCTCTGGGAGCCATGGGCGAGAACCAGACTCGCCCCAGCAGCAGGGTCCTGCCCTGCGCCCCTGCGGCAGTGTGCTCACACTTCCCTGGTGAACTACCTCACCGCTTGGAAACTGCTTTACTGGTGAATAACTGGAGATGAGACTTGCCCAAGGATCTTGGCCACCTCCGCCTACTTGCAGCTGCACGGCTATACATCAGCGCACAGCATCATATAGCTAGACCACAGTGCTCCTTGTTTCCAGCTTCTAAGCTGTATTAAAAGGGAGCTAAAAATACCGTAAATACTTTCCTAATGTTCCTTTTCCATGTAAACAACTGCTGTGGGAGGAAGTGGCTTCTGCATTTTTGTCTGGTAGGGGTGGTTCACACTAAGAAAATGTTTAAGAATGCCTATATGAGACCATACTATCTGATGAACAAATCAATTGCCAAATTAGTGTTAAAAAGAAAAAAAAATAAATAGGCCTTGTATGGCTGCTGAAGTTCAGAAAACTTCTTGAACCGCTTAAGTAACTTCTAGGCCATCCTGTAACTGGAAAACTGCTGAACTGTTGTTTTCATAAATATCACCTCACAGGCATACAGGAACAGGCTGTGTTGATGAGTGGGAACTTCTGCTTGAGCCAAAACTTTGGCAAAAGTTTTCTTCTGGAAGCCAGGGCAGGAACACTTGTCCAGCCCTGACAGAAGAGGCAAAACATTCACCAGTCCAGTCTGCCACTCCTGACATATTTCTAATGTCACAAAAGCGTAATAAGTGCAGTGTCAAACGGTCAGCAAGGGAGGTAAATGTCCCATAGTCACCATTGCCAGCTACAGCATCTGCCCTGGCGCCTTTGCCTGACAAAGCTGGTACTCCACATCTTGTGGTTAAGCTGCATTTCCAATGGGTGTTCCACTACTTGTGATTTTCTGCAAAAACTTTTCAAGCACCGCAATGCATATTTCTTGTTGCCAGTTTGAAGCAAGAGCGAACTGTCTGCCAGGCTGGCATATAGAGCCTCAAGCGCTGACTGATGCCATAATGCCTGAGTCAGAACTGAGCCACTGCCCTAGCATAATGCTCAGAGGGCTGGATATGCCTGATTTGGAACAGGCACAAGATTATGAGTACTTCATCCCATCACCCTTCTACCAACAATGGTAATTATAAGTCCTGTGTTATTTTTTCACAAGAAAAGGGCTGTTAGCTTAAGCTGTCCTGGCCAAAATTCCACTTCAGGTCATTTCCTTTGCCTTCCCACACTCATTGACTCTGTAATTTAAATCTTACATTCATTCTTTTAAGCTATGTAGTGTTATTTTTCTCAGATCTGATGTAATGGTGACTCCATTGCAATAGATCATTAAGAAATCTGTTTTCACAACTAGGACCAAAGCAGTTTCATCTTGTGTGTTCAAAACACTTTGGAGAATAAAGCAATATAGAAATTGGGCCCAATTTTGTTAAGCAATTCCTTAATTTATCAATTTGTTGCAAAATTCTTAGACATTACAAGGGATTTGCAATATTGCAATTTCAGGAGAGGTACATGCAGGGGCAAGAGCTCAAGCAACAATTACCTCTTGAGCACCTCGGCATTCACTGCTCACATGCGATAGCGGGCACTGATGGGATCTGAGCACCTTTCAAAATCAGGCTTAAAGTATCTCAAGTTGGTCTATCAAAAGCAGA
This sequence comes from Syrrhaptes paradoxus, assembly GCA_013400615.1. Lineage (NCBI taxonomy): Eukaryota > Metazoa > Chordata > Aves > Pterocliformes > Pteroclidae > Syrrhaptes > Syrrhaptes paradoxus. Next base: position 185,996 of record VZTO01004821.1, on the reverse strand, counting down.
CATAATTACTTTTTTTTTTTTACTTAAACCAACACAAGTTTCCCCAGTAAGCTCCTGCGAGCAGAACATGAATGAGGCAGTCCTTTGTACAGAGAAGCTGTTGCAATAGTAACAAAGGCAGCTTTTCTAGGCAGCTAGTTAAGGCAGCATTCGTACCACCTTTGGAGCATTTCTTACCTCACCCTTGTGCCATATGTTTCAGCCAGTCACAGTTAAGATTGAAAGACTATAAAATAATCAGAGCAGATGCTTGAGATAATGCAGGACTCTGTTTTACAGCCAGGAACATTTCCTGTAACCATTCTGTATCAGCCAGAATTTTTGCTGATGCTAATTCATAATATAGGCAAAACACCAGATCCATCATTGAAATCAATGGCCACATGCTTCTTGATTTTAATGAGACGATGTATCTATTCAAAGTAAGTCCAGAAAGTGAGAGATTGTTTTCATTTAGGACCCTGACTTTACAGGTTTGTTGAGACTACTCATCTATTCTGCTCTATTTTTCAGCTCTATATGTAGCCACTATTCTGGAAGAAATCCAGGCCTGTTTCAGCATAGCACATTTACAGGGAAAACTCTTCCAGAACAGCTCTGAGAGGCAACTTATCCCCATTCACTGATAGTCATTCAAAGTGATTGAAAATCTCAGCCATTTGGTGGTTCTTGGGAGCCCATCAGAAACAAGCAGCATTCTTGTTCCTGATCTTACTAGATACTTGTCTGCAGCTCAGATGGCAGTAAGCAGGCACCCTGGTAGAAGCAGCAATATACTGAACTATTTTTAGCATCTCAACAGGGATCCCTAGACTAAATCTTTGAACCACAATGGCAGCTTTGGTGCAGAAAACTTGTCCTAATGATGCCTGTGTTGTATCTGTTCTACATGGAGGACACAAGCTGCCACAAAATACAAAGCTATTCCTAACAAAAAAATCTCCTTTCCATAGCATCTTGAACTATATTATTATGCATTTTTGTGTCCAAAACCAGTCTTTGTCATTGCTGTAAGAGTCTCCTATTTTAACACCCATCAAAAATGAAAGAAATCAGAAAGATCTATTACCCTGTTTTACAAATGAGTAACTTAGAGATACAGTAAGGCTCTAGACAGACAGTGTCTTCCTGATTCCGATGTGTTGTAATACCACTTCTCAGGTGCTCTCAAACACACCACACCCAAAATTTTCTACTGGCTGACTGGTCGCTCACACCTCCTATGGCATTTAAGCTCAGTCACACTATCTGAAACCACTTCTTAAAGCTCTATAAGCTAAATTTTTCCTGTTCCAAGTTAAGAAGTGCTCACAGAAACTAGTGAGGATAGTAATACCAGCAAAGAGAAAAAGCAAACAGGTGAATGATGGCAACACACAGTTGTTTGCTAAATTAATGTCTGTCCATGGCATAATGTCAGACTTACAACAGGATTTAGCTGCTTAAAACTTTCCTCATTGCCTCTGTGAATGATGAAGTCTCTATCAAAAAAAATCTCCTGTTGGTTACTAGTCCTTATGCAGTTTAAAGGCACACAGAGTGTCTACATTTTTCCCAGCAACTTTGATAAGTACTTGAAAGTCTTCTTTATGCTTGTCCAGGACATCAAGCTTTCACAGCGGCAAGTAGCTGGGCCTACTATGGCCCCTATTAAGGGCTGAAGGACACCTCCTTGCCCTGCCCATCGGGGTTTGAATTGGGATGGAAATTTTGAACACTCCTCCTGAACTGAGCCATCCCACACAACCCTGAAAGAAGGTCTGGAAGAAAGCCCTGTCTAACCTTTCTCCAAACATACTGTAACTCAGCAGTTAGGAGTATCCACCAAGCTTTTAGGTTCAGATTTAATTCTGCCTTCTGTTTGGGAAGATTTGGACTCACATCTCCCACAGCTAATTCTCTAACCATGGGACCATATTGTGTACACAAGGAGGGCTTTTGCAAACCTCTTTTGAAGCAGTTCCAGTGTGCTTGGACTAAGGAAGTATTCATTGCTCCAGAGAGGGGACAAGTGAGAGAATAAACATGACTCCATTGCCTTGTAATTAGAGCACATCCCAAGGTGGGAGACCTAAGTTTTGTCCCTGCTCTAATGGCTATTTAATGTTGTATCATTTGATTATACCAGATCAATACACTTTATATAGCATATATACACATGTACATAAAGAAAATGTAAAATAGTCATTAAATCAGGGACTGAGACACAGATTTCTTCCCCTAACCTGCTCTTCAGGGGGTGCTATAATTACTGGACTATGAAGTCAAACTTATTCTCTCACTCTCACCTTCTCTGGCCAATTAACATTCAATTATTCCAGACCAAGTGAAACATTTTTGATAAGAGGATTTCAGGTCCTGCAGTCTGCTGTAACCTAGTGGTTAGAGCTCCATGGGTTCAGGCCTCTGGGTCAAGGAGGGATGGTGTTCTTTCCCCCATGGCCCCTCTTCAGCAGTACCTGATGGACAGCCTTGCCCCATGAGATGACATTTGTGTTTCCCATCATCAACAACTAAGTGTCCTCCTGTAGTGTATGGGCAGTACTGCATGGGCCATCTAGGAACCTAGTGCAGAACTGTAGATGCCTTTTACATTGAATAAGCGTTGAATGCTACATTGCCTGAGGTCTTTTTTGCATTCAACTCAAAGTTACCTGCTAAAGACCAGTCTTTTAAGTCAAACACAGTCCTAAATTCTGGACCATACTTCCTTCTTTTTCTTGGATTTCTCAAGTTAGGCAGATCTGTGTCTAGCTAATAAGCAGATGGGTGAGTTCAGAGGAAAACTGAGGTGATAACGTTGCTAGGAGTTTCAAAATTATTTTATAGTAGCTGCAATGTTTTAGGGAGGGGTATCTGTAATCATGCAGCTTATGAATCATGGTTGATATTATGAAGTTGTCAGTCTGAAAATTATCCAGTCTTTGACCTGGCATGGGCATACATATATAGGTAAGCCAGGAACAGGGCTTTAGATCATTAGGGAGAGCCCTTGGGACAGTGGACTAGTTATTATGCTTTTGTGATATTTACTAAGAACAGAGCAAAGATATCAAGTGTGGCTTTAAAATAATTACCACACAGGACAAAGGCCATGCAAGATGGACATAAAATTAACAGAATAAAAGCAGACCTTGAAGTCAAGTATGAAAAGTAAAAGCAGGGTCTGTCAATCAGCAAATAGTTAACTGCCATAGAAAATGAAGGCACACCAGCAGTGCTAGATTCAGATTAAAGAATACCGTGTCATGTTGCAGGACCAGCAGTGGTGAAGCATATTCATGGATATACTGTTTGCATTACCAAAAACAGAGTAAGTGATGCACATGACTCTTCTGTAAAATCTGCAGATTTTGTTTCCTTGTACCTAATTTATTCTGGTTAAGGGAGCCTATATGAGAAAGTTTGTGCCTTTTGGAGGTTTGGGGACATCCAGTGTGTAAGCGTAGGGCACGACAGCAGGCACCCAGGCCAAACAGTGTGGTAGCCAGATTGCAGATGCCCGTTCTCAGAAAGAAAGTAGGACAGGATGCTCCTGATGGTGTATTTAGACTAGAGAACCAAAGCCAGAAGCAGAGACTGAATATTGGTCACTCTCTGAAAATTTAAACCTTTGGGGGTCTGGCAACCAGGTCTCTTCAAACAGGCAGTGTAACCTCCTTTAAAAAACTGTAAAAAGAGATCTCGAACCAGCTGCAGCTAGGGCAATGGCTACCCATATTTCCCCTAGCTTTGATAGTGCACACTTATTTCATCTGTCAGCTGTATAAGAGGTATGGATCAGCCCTGCTATGAATATGATTTAGCAAAGAGGTGCCTGTGTGTTATTAGGGGGTAAAATATGTCTTCATGGCTAATGTTAACAACACTGCCTAACACCAATAAAGATCTATAGATAGACAAATAGATATAGAGACACCTTTTGTAATTAAACATGATGACATAAAACTTCAACGACTTCGTTGCAAAAAGATCACCATCCATTGCTTAACATGGACTACTGCACTTGCTTACTTTTCAAAATGTAAAAAAAGATCTTAAAATATCAAACAGTATTCTCTTGTGCCTAGAGGACAATACTCTTTTTTCACTTCAGTGAATGCTGATCTCTAGAACATTTTTCATTACACATCAGTCAGTTTAGACTTGGTGATTCTACCCCTAACACCTGTAAATCAAAGGAAAGATGTGTGAGGCTGTGCTGCTCTGACACCTCAACTCTTCCCTGACCGTCACATTTTCACCTGCTCGTTGTGTGAACACCGGTGGCATGCTGGCAACGCAGCTGGTCACAAGCTCGGTGTTAATCTGAGCCAGGCACAGATTCTGTGTCCTTTCAGCACTGGTTTGTCTCCTGGCTTCAGGTCACTTCTCTGGTCCTGATCCCACAGTTGGGACACACTGTAAGGATTTCAGTTCTGGACTAAAACTGGATTGTCTTTGAATCGACATCCCTTTATACAGCTTATTTTTAACAGTATGTGAAACATACATTTTAGTAAATACATTATAAATAAAAATTTAAGAAAAACTCTCCTCTCTTTTGGAAATTACTTTAAAATATCATAGACTAAGAACTTATTCACTTTCATCTAATAAAACTACTCATAAACTCAAAATTCTGGAATTTAGCACCTGTATAAAATAGCTCTTTTTAACTGGGAATAACCAGCTGTCTGACTGTCGTGGGTTAAGAGAGAGAGAGAGTTAATTTTTTTTTCCTTCTATGTATAAATAGCCAGCAAGAAGCTATGTTTTGGATTCCTGCTCAGGAGAAGCTGATAACCAATGTTTTGTTCTACTTCCAAGGTCAGCAGACAAGCAAAGAGACACATTCCAGCTGCTAGCCTGCGATTTGCTCATAGGTTCAGATGGAAAACAGATTGACCAATTAGTATTCCATCCCATGCACGTCATACCCAGTATATAGGTGAGGACCCTTCTGGGAGATTGCTCTCTTTTGCTTCCCTTGGGCTCTGGACCATCTCGCTTCGGGGACCTGCATTCGCTCTCCCAAGGCCTTTCCCCTCCCTCCCCCTCCCAGACGCCATTAGCTCTCGGCTCAGGATGCTTGTTATCTCCGTTCCTTGAGTTTCAGGATCCTCCCTCTCTGAGGGGATCATTAGCTGTTTTTCCCCCTGCTTCGGTCAGCTCTCGGCCTGGGACGCTTGCGCTGTTATCTCCGTTCCGTGAGTGCTTCGGGGAGAGGTCCACCCCCCCTTCCCCCCGTTTGGGGGAATCGTGAGTGTGGTTTCTGGGGATCATTAGCTGGCAACAGGCTGAGCCTTTTGGGGGGGGGCAGTATCATTGTGTATCACCCATTCCCTCCCTCCTCCTGCGTTGTTGGCCAGGAGTGGGCCAGGCCTTTGGTCATTGGGTGAGGGGGGCAGTGTCATTGTGTATCACCTTGCATATTTGTATATAGTATTATCTCCAATATTATTGTAGTTTAGTTATTAAATTGTCCTTATCTCAACCTATGAGTCCTCTTTGCCATTTACCTCTTTAATTCTCTCCCCTAGGATTGGGTGGGGGCAGGGACTGTGTGAGCAGGTGTGTGTGGTTTGGCCCCCAGCCAAGGGCCAACCCGCCACACTGACCTACTCCTGAACTCACCAGAGTCAGAAGCCTTTCTTTCTCCTGAATGAGTCCTGGATGAACCTTGAGAAAAACTTTACAAACAAATACCTTCCCTCCTTACCTCTCAGGCACACACGCATGTACACATATCTACATACAGACATATCTCCCACTTCATTTTTTTTTAAATGTAAATTTCTTGATGATTCAGGCTACAGGACTCACAACCCTAAAACCACATGAAATGGGTTTGACATTCAGTCCCCTGTTCAGCCAATGGGTTATTTTTTATTAGAGTACAAACTTACCAGATCCTTAGCCACAATAATTTTATGTATATTTTGTTTAAAGATTTTGTGTTTATCTCATGAGGATATGCTACAGGCAGATTGTGTATGCATTCAAGAGTCTTCCTATAGTCTTCTTTCACCTTGCTCATCTTTAAGTCAGGGCAGATATAGCACAACATATCACAGTCTCTTCTCCTACGCTATGGCCATGCCCTGTGAGATCCCTGTATGTATGAATAGTCTTTAATTTCTCCATGCAGAAAGGAAAAAAAAAAAAAAAGCAACAGTGGGACCCTTTAAAAAAGAAACATCTGTCTACCAGAATTTAAATCAAGAACAAAGCTCATTTATCATAAGTTCTACCAACACCAGCAGCAAGCATATACCAAGCTTCCTGTCAGGATGACCTTTATCTTCAAGTTAGAGAGCAGCAAAATAAGAAAAGAACAAATACAAAGTTCCTAGAGGAGAACACAGCATGTCCTGCCTCTGCAACACATTAGAGGAAAAGCAAGAATAAAAAGCTTTAAAGAAAGACATCGAAAAGGCAGGTATCAGGGCAAGCACAGACAAAGCTAAAGGAAAAAAATAGAAATATTGAACCTATCACACCCTCTGAAACACCATTTTTTTTCTTTCAACAACAGTTTTGGAACTTCCAGGAAGTTTTACACCATTGTCTGAGGTAAACATCAACCTTGTCACAGCTCAATATCAGTAGAGGGTAGATTTGTTGTTCTGTCTACTGTTGTTATTGTTTAGGAAAACAAACCGGGAACTGATGAAACCAGGTCCTGGGTCTGTGCTGTCAATGAAACAGAGACCAGTGTTGAAGAGAGGGAAATGAAGGAAAAGGTAGAGATACAAAAAGCCACACAAGGGTAACAAAAATCCCAAACACACAGACAGATAGAAGAAAAAGACCTAAATAAATGAATCTCTAATTCAGATTTCTCCTTTTTTTGCCCATTTTTGGTAGTAGTGGGTTTTTTTACTGGTAACTTTCTTTCTAGCAGGGGGTGCTACATGTTCAGACGGACGTTGAGAGTGTTGTTTTAATATGGTTCTTCAAAACAGGGAGAGGTACTTCAGTAACAAAGGTGATGTCCTCTCAACTAGGAGACGACATATTACACCCCTCTTGACAAAAAGGAAGAAGTTGAAATAGTAATAAAAGAGAGCATAGCAAGGCATGCCCTGCTGGGGTCAACATTAGAGATCGAGATTCAATATTTCCCTCATGGAAGCTCTCTCCATCCTGATTTTGGAAGAAGTTATGCTGAAGTTGTCACCAAATACTCCTCTCATCCCAGTAAACTCACTGGGATTTACTCTGTTTACAGCAGAGTCTGATTTCATATACCCTCTGAAGCAATTAAAACAAACCTTCTACAGCTGGGGGGCGTGAGCATGTGCAAAAAAAGGTTCCTGAGTGACCTGATTTCCAGAAGTACCAGCAGCTTAAAATTGCTCTTTGCCACCATCTCTTTGGCACTTCTGGAAAAAGAAGCTACAGTTTACCTAAAACAAATTATGAATTTAGGACACTAACTTCAGGATGTTATTCTTCTGGGTCTTGAGCTGGTAAAAGGCTAATTTCTACCTTCAGTTATCACACTGCAGTCCCTTGGTCTTGGGGGACATGTAACTGAACAGCATGTGCAGAGCATCTTCTTAAATGTGCACAATTAGGGACTTTCAAATTTCCCTCCATTTTGCAGATACAGCACTAGAAACAGCCAGTCTCAAAGTTTAGTCAGAATAAGTTCCTATAGAAAATTTGAAAGCAATTGCTTTACATTCAGCTGTACGAAAAAAAAACAACCCATATACTGTGATAGTCTTCACTTTTCACACCTACTTAGTGTCAACACCTGTGTAACTGTAGATTTTTGAAAAAGCAATGACTTGCTTTAATATTGCTGCAAAAGTACTTTATTTCTACATAAATTATTTATTTTAATTTTATTTCATTTTATTTAACATAAACTATTTCTAATATATATCTATAATATATTGTGGGTATAAAGAGAATCCCTGATAAACACATACTAGTGAGTTCTACAAAGGCAGATAATTTCTTTCACTTAATAATAGTTTTCTTTCCTCTTGGCTGCAGACTCCCATAACTAGCACCACGCCAAACATTCGAAGATTGGATTATGGCCTGTCGTACTTGATTATTTTTGTCAGCATGCTGACCCAGGGTGCCCTTTTCTTGTGTTGTTCCTTCTGTTTCCATTTTTCATGTCATCCAGCTTTTCATCTTGTCAATCAGCTTTTGACTTGCTGATTAAAGTGTCTGTCACAGGAGCAGCCTGGTCTCCAGTCAGTTGTTTAATTTGTTCCTCATGGCATCCAATTGAGTTATTCATCTGGCCCAGCTGTTCCCAAGTGCTTCCAGCATCACTTTTTCATGTGTTTGGGTTTAACCTCTATATCTATGTACAACAGTGTGAATTGTTCCATTCATTCTGTTGACTGTGGATTGCTTTGCCTTCGTCTAATGCCTTGACATTGCTGGGACTGCTGCTACTGTATTCTGTGGCTTAACCAGCTGAGAGAAAAGCAGCATTTCATCCTGGTGTTATGGTAACAAGTACAACTAAACAGACTAGTTCTCAAATATTACAGCAGTCCCAATTTTTAACAATTAGGAACATGTAATGGAAAACTCTGCCCTCAGAGATTTGAATCCACCCAAAAAAAAAAAAATGTTGATGATGCTTGGCAGGAGAGAGAAACAGTATTTTGCCAGGAATTTTTAGCATTCACTTGAAATCAGTTCGCTTCATTATCATGAGGGATGTTTTCTCAGTGCCAAGTCTAGGCCTGGTATAACCCAGCCATAACTCCCAGTGACTTACGTGGGAGTTGCACAAGCTCACAGCAGGACTAAATTTGGTGATCTAACTGAAGTCGTAGAGGCATCCAGTTGGAACAATAGAATTTAAATCAATTCCATGTCATTGCAGTAAAATGTTCAAATCTCGTTGTGTTGCTTTAATCACTGCTTTTCAGAGACAGCTGGGGAAAAGAGTAGCATTAAATTCTGACTCTACTCCATGATTTTTTTTCCCTCTGGAATAACAGCTGATATGCCTCAGTTTCCCTACTGGATATAACAATAAATGCCTTCTATCAGGACGAAGGAATGATTGTTTATTAAACAGGTTGAAGCTGAAAAATGCTGAGTATTATTATTTATGATACTGGAAGCTAATCTAATTGAGTAAAATGCTGGGAATAGTTTTGAACTCTGTATTTTCTAGCAACCAACTTTCATTTTTGACAGAAGTCAAGCGAAGTCCAAGCTGTAGGGCACACACTGATTGTCTTAGGGTATGGGAAGAATCTTTTTTTTTTCTTCCCAATTGCTCTATTGTTTCATCTTCTTTTCCTGTCTTCTACTGCATCACAAAGTATTGTCATTTGCTAGTGGCACAATGACTTAATTATTCTTGTCATGTAAGAAATGCTCTGCTTCAGTGTAAAAACATATTGCATTTGTATAAGTTGTGTCTGATAAAGGTATAGAGCAAAAAATTTGATTCCAGGCTGGGTAGATTTTCAGCAGACTGCAGCTTTTTTCCTACTGTGCTAACATTTTTTTCTCCACAGACACATCAGGACTTGAAGCATTGATTCCATAGCACTGTTAGCTTTTAGTAGAGTTTTATATACCAGAAGAATTTTATTAAAACAATATTAACTCAGTCAAGTCCCTGCTGGATGCCTGTCCACATCATAAAAACAGCCAGCTTGACTGGCACTCACTGGCACCCATATAGGAACTCTCAGTGGGGAAGCCAAGGACTGAACGGACCTGGGTCCTGAAGTGCCCTTTCATCCCCGCAGGTGGTCCTTCCAGCTCAGAAAGGAGGTACGTTCTTGGAGCAGTACCATACCTGTTCTGGGGCTAAACAAATGACTTCAGCTTTCATCACCTTCATGCCAAAACTTTTCAAGAGTCTTACTTTTTTTTTTAATTTTCTTTTTCCCCAAATAGAGAATCTAAAGTTTTGTTTGCTTGTTAAAAAAATAACTGCATTCTTTCCAGCTGTAGTTTTTGCACTTATTTAGAAAACAAAGGTAGAAGTAAGAGAGGATCAGGAAATATCTCCAGCAACATTTGGAGTTTGGAGCCATGATACATCTAAGAGATTCCTGCTTTCCTCTTACTTACTCCCTGATTTTGTAGAAGCAGACACAGGACCCTTTTACAGAATGCAGTCTGGCTTTAATCACTGCTAAATGGCTTCCATCCTACTGGAGATTTGTTTGGGAAGGACTGTTCCTGAAAAAAAATTCTATGAAATGCATGCTGCTTGGAATGGGTTTCTATTTGAAATGCATTCTGCTTGGAATGAGTTTGTATTTTCTAACCTCAAAATATTTTAGGATGGGTTAAAAAATATGGCAGAACAGAGTGAATATGTGCATTGAGTCTAATAAGTATGCACTTTCTGTAAGTATCTGAGTCTCTCCTGGGTGCAAAAATGGAAAAATGAAGAATTAGTTCTGAAAAAATGAACTGCTTCCTGTGGCCACATGCAATGCACCCATTCAAAACAGTCTGTGCAGTCAGTACTGTTGGGCTTGCTTGGAAACTTTGCCCTGTTTTTTCTGAATTTGGTTCCCTCTTCCATTTTCCATGAGCTTGACTCCTTCTTGGTTAGTCAAGAAAAAAAAAAAATTGCACTATGTCTCAAATCTGCCCTTCACCCAGCTTCTTGTATAACAAAATAACTCTGGGCACAATATATTATGCAAGTCTGTGATCATCCCTCTAATTTCTTATAAAAGATGTGACCTCGTTATCAATTAAGATATTTTTAAAGTACTGATCATCTGAGCTAAAACCTCATGGATAGAAACACAAAATGCGTTCTAATCTCTTTTAAAGCTCAACTCCACGTTGGTTACACTCAATTCAAATTCAAATTCTACGTGGTTTTCTTTACAACCAAAACCAACTATGCTACTTTGAAGATACATGAAATATGAGCTGAAATTTTGAGGTGCAGCCATAATTCTGAGAGATTATGCTATGATTTTTGGGGTTGCATTGACTTTACTTAGACCTGAGAATGAAATTTAGCTGCCAGGCACACATTTATTAGTAACATTCTAAAAATTTGTACAGTATAAAGCTAAAATCAGTGTGAGCTATTCAACTGATTTCTGGATCATAGCTTGAGCTGATTCTCTTTATGCATAGAGAAAGGACTATGCAGTTGTCAGATTGTGTCACCTTTTGGTTTGTGCATTATGCACTGCACTTCTAATCAGTTGGGAAGCCATTTTATTCCCAACGCTGAATATGAACTACAAAAGGACATGTATACTCAGTACTCTTCCACGGAGGTTTTATGTTTATTCTCTTTCTTTTATTCTTTTTTTTTTCCTTTTCTCAGCCTAAAAGAAAGGTCACTTTAAGTGATGTTATATATATTGTGTTCTTTATGCACCTAACAGTAGAGTGTCTATGCTGTAAGGAGACAGAAGATCTGCAGTCCCTCATTCTTTTTACCTTTGATTTCTTCAAGAAGTGACTGAAATATCGATATGTTTACTGAACAGAAAGGAAAAACTACTTCCTCCAGGGTAAAGCAACTGAGTTTAGGATGGCTTATGAGACACCTCCCCTATGGAAGAGGACAAGCTTCAGGGCTCATACACACGTAGTCATCCTCCCAGCCAGAATAAATACATGTGTTTAACAAGCACATTTCAAATGCAGCGTGGTTTAGCTTCTACTGCACTAATAACTCCTGCAATTAAGCAATGTTGGTAGCCAATTAGCTCACATTTTTTTTCATATTGAAGGAGCAAATATAGGCAGGTATTTAACCCCTTTTGTACCCTTGTGCCATGAGCATGCCTAACGTCGGGGAAACTGGAACTGTAATCCTCTCAGATAAAGTTTTTATTCTGTTATATTAGGAGATGATAAAACAAACCAGCATGACTAAATACTGAAAAGGCTGGATACCTCTATGAGTATTGCTACTACTAGTAGCCACCTTATATTTCAGTGAAATCTTTTGCATGGGAGGATCTAAAAGCCTCCCAATATGCATATAATGATAATTTCACTTATTATTGAACTTTTCTGAGGCAACCCTGGTGCATAAAAGGAAGACTCCGTTAGATGTACAACAAGCCCAGCACTTAGTGTAAATGCTAGTGCTACTCTATAACCTCTACAGCAGGACCTGCTTTGTGACTGGGAAGTAGCACTGCGTGATCTTCCCCAGACCATAAGCTACTATGGTTGTCACCAAAAGGTACTTTATTCTCCTTTGTACTCCCTGAGTATAGGCAGAGGCTTACAGCCACAGTCTTGTCCTTATAATTCATATTGCCAATTTTTCTAAAGCTATATAGAGTTCATATTATATATATAATAACTTTTATCTTCTGTGAATCGTTTTCAACACATCATCCCATAGCTACCTATTGCAATGCTGGACTAGGTGATATTTTAATGCACTCTCATTTCCATTAAGAATTCTACTGGAAAAGTGTGAAATGTCCTTTTTTCTATGTGTGTGAATAGAGCCTTTAGTGCTCGAGTTTAAATGAATGGTGTATTTTTTGGCTAGGTGTCAAAGACTTAACAGAACTTGTACTATAGTCTTCTCACAGGAAAAAACAAATAGTTTCACACTGAGGTATTTGGAAACAGGTGTGCTGAACAATTACAGAATGTTACAGCTCTTGGAGGCAGCCCTCCAAGAAATTAAGGTCTAAAAATGTATGGTAACACTATCACATTGATAAAATATCTAGTACTCAGTCCCACTGGACAGGAGGAAAACTGACTGGAGTGCAAGAAGATGTGATCACTATTAAGTCAGGGCATGAAACAGCTAGAGCTGTTGCCAATAGGTCTGGAAGGAAAACAATAGAAAACTTCACTTGGGATGTGGTTCGGAACAAGAGATCAACACCGTCCGCTCCCACTCTCATGGCTACCACCTTGCCTCAAGCGGCAAAATGCTCTCCTGGCCATAGTCATCGGAGTGCCTAATGGGGCCATCACTGCTTACTTAGCCCACAGCTACATGGCTCTACAAAACTGAGCACCAACCTTCCTTGCTGATGTCCTTCTTTCCTAAAGCACCAGTTCCACATTTCTGTCTCACCATTTCTCCATCTCATTTTAGTTCTCTCCTGAAAAAAATAATATTTTCATGCTTCTCTTCCTTGGTTATGTTGTAACTCAAACTCCTCCATAAAACTTGTAAAGCCAAGATTTCACCTCCACTTCCCAAATTCTAACAAACATCCAGAAACAATAGTAAGTATTTCAAAGTTGTTATAATCCACAAAAAGGAATCCAATCTTCGGTCCACCCCCCTGAAATGTTCTCCTGCTTTTACAAAATTTAATTCTCTCCCCAGGCATATCTGCATAGCAAATCTTTCCTAGGACCTCTTAACTGATTTTGCACTTTCCGGCTTTGAGACCACTATTCTCAGAAACTTGAAGTGGTCTCTTCTATCAAGTCTGATTTATCTGTTACCTCAAGACAAGGTGACACCTCCTCTTCACCTCCAAATCCACCAGCTTACATGTGCAGGGCTTCCATATAGCATAGAGGGGAATTCCTCCCTGACTCTCTCTGCATTCAGGTTATGGCCCTATCATTATTTTAGTATGTGTAGCTACACATTTTATTACTGGTCACAAAATTATTCCTCTCCATTTTCAAATCCAACCATACTGTTTGACTCCTTGACCTCCTGTGGCAGCGGGTCCCAGAGACAATTCTCCGCCTTTGCCAAGACTGTAACAGAATGTTTAATGTCGAAAGATGAAAACACATTATCCCATCTTTGATGTTTAAAGAGAGGGGAGAGACCTCAAGACCTTTCTGCATATTATACATTGTAACACATTTGTATGCTCTCTGCAGAGCTGGCATGTCTTATTCAAGGTCAGCTCTGCTCCACACTCTGGTCCAGCAACCTCCCTCCCTAAGTTTTCATATTTCATTTACAAACTGAGTTGCTAAATTGTGAAGTCAAGGCTAAAGCAGATGAGCAGACAAATGACAAATAGAAGAAAACCTCCCAGCTCTTCGTACTGCAGTTGTGCTTCTCTGGAAAGATCAATACAACAGCACTCTATATTTATGGACCTCAAAGAACCCCTGTAGAAATGGGCCAATCCCTTCAGACCCAGTACCAACAGAGCTCCAGAATGCATGTACACTCACAGAAGATGGGGTGAGAAGTAATTTTAATGAAATTACTGCAGACACAATGGTGCAAGTTTATTATGTATGTCTGGAGAATCAGGTTTACAGGACATGAGATGTGGAAAAGAACTGATTTGATGCACAGTCACAGAGCTATATAGTAGCACAGTAAAGAAAACAGCATACAGCTCCTTGCTTTCAGTCCTCTCCTCTCTAGTTGTTGGGCAGAACCACTACTGTTCCCATAATAATTATACTATGTGTTTGACAAACTGTATGAAAGTTAGTTTCATAGAGGTATTCTCTGATGGAATACAAGAATTCAGGCTCTGCCATTCTGTTCGACCTCACATTCAGCTATAAAAGGGCATGCTGGGCTTAGCTAGCCTACTGATTTTGTTGCTAGTATTGATGGATAGAGGCGATGAAAACTCAGTACCAATCTTAATGATAAAACATACACTGCCACATTATAATATACATATATATACACACACAAATATACACTCACACACACAAACTCTGTTGCATCAGTTCTTTAGCCTTCCTTGTTATATGTAAATGAAAGACATTATAATCCCTGTACAAAATTAATTACAGTCAGAAATTCCCACATTCATATTTTCAGAGGGTTACCAGATATTCTTTTATTTTGGCTCTACCGTCTTGTCAAAATAAAAGCTCTTTGCCTAATATTTATGAGGCCTGTAGGCTTAATTGCATTAATTTTTATCAAGTCTTGAAACTGGCTAATATATTTAAATGAGCTAAAATTAAAAAGTTTGAGGCAACTGAAGTCTCTTCAATAAACTGAAGTAAAATTTCTGGAAGACTATGGAAGCTGTAGTGACCAAAGCTGTAAAGAAAGAAAGATTTTTAAGACTAATAAGTTGCCAAGTGGATCCTTTTCTTAATTAGTCTTCCTTTCAAAAAAAATGTGAGTAAAAGGCTTAAGGAGGATGAAGTGAAATTTGAATGCTACTCACAATCTATAAATAAGACTTAAATTAGGCTTTCATTTGGCCCATGATAATTCTATTTTATGTCCTGCCATATTCTGATTTGTGTCACCTCGCTAGATCTCTTCACCACCAGAAGATGTGACTTTGACTACTGGAGGACACTTTGAATATTTTTCAGCCTATAAAAATAGTACAAATGGTAGTCTTCTCCATTTTGGTTTGTTTTGTTGGGTTGGTTTTTTTTGTCTTTCATTGTTAAATGTTATAAGTATTTGGGGGTTTACACTTGGAAATGGTAGTCAGAGGTGGTGGGTTCAGCTCTTAGCTCTGTCACAGACATCCTCAGCAGCCTTAGGAGTTGGTGGCAAGGGAACACACTAAGGTGAGGTGGCTATTCTCCCTAGGGTCCAACCTGTCTGAAGCAAGCACCATCAAACTGTGGTTTGTGGACCCCTGGGGGTGAGAGGGTCTAAGACAGTTAATGAAGAAGGACAAACATACTGTCAGGTTGTACCAAAAATGTACCATGTTTCTGGAAAGTTGCTGGAGAACCCTGAACAGAGACACGTTGCCTGTAGGTCAGTTAAAAGACACTTGCCCAGGGAGAAAATGTCCTCTTGTTGAATAGCCTTCTATACCTGAAGATAGTTTCAATTTTTCTGTGACTGAATTCCCAGCTAGTAGTGTGATGGAGTAATGGGAATACTGGGAATGTTTCCCACTCTGTATCCCCTGTTTATTTTATAAAACCATAAGCTCATAGATTCTGTTTCTACAGAGATTCTTCTGTCTCTGTAGGCAATGTTGCTCTTTCATCTGCTGTTATGAGTGACGTTGAAGCAGTGATCACTAGCGAGCTCCCTCTCCATTCAGGGCTCAACCTGATCCCTCGGTCTGAGTGGAGAGAGCAGCTCTGGCTCACACTAGGCCTGGGGATGTCAGTCTCAGGCAGGAACAAGATGCAATGATTCAGGATAAATGCAAAACTTTGAGATTCTCAGAGCCCCTTGCTTTATCGTACCAGACTCTTCTCTCAAGTGAACCCTGGACTGGAGCAGAGATGGATGTAGAGGGCCAAGATTCATGGGTCTTTGTTAATCCATTCTTTGGAGACCAGGAAGTAACATATTTTTTTTAATCTCAGAGCTTCATATTGCTGTTATCTACCACAGTGTGGTCGATAGCTATGCCTGTGATATTTATTCAGTGACATAGAAACAGGTGATGTAAAAAATAGCTTTCATTTAGATCTGTGACAAATTCACAGAAGAGACAACTTTCTCAAATGGCTGGAATGAGGAGATGCAAACTATGGCAGCTCTAGGCAGATTCTTATTTTGACAGAAGCAATGACTCACTGTGTGACCATGGACAAGTCATTCAATTTTCTTGTGCTTTAGTCAACAAAACTATAAAATTATTAGAAGACAAAAAACAAAAAGTCCCCAGATTTTGCTGAAAACCTAAACCTTCCTCTGAGCTCAGTTGGTGAATAAATGACAAAAACAACAAGATGAAACATGGGTGTAACCCACAGTTTTGCCAAATATACCACAAAAAATATGTCGAGGGTACAGAGGAAGAGAAGGCAGGGAGAAAAAAAGATCAACAAGAACACTGAAATACCCCAAAGCACATGAGATCACATTAACAGAAACAAATTCAACAAAAGAGAGTATAGATGCCCACAGGGTGGTGAGTAGGAGGGTGTATTCCAAAGAAAAATAGCAATCAAATGATCTAATGCTCTCTTCATCACAAGTAGCCTTTAAAACTAGATAGTTATTGTCTCACCCTTCCATTGGGTACAGTATGACAACTATTTAAATGTGCCTGGAAACAACACCAATCAGACTTTAACACAGTTAATGAAGGATGGTTTGTCCAATATTAACTGCAGGGAGAAACACGGATGCCCGAAAGGCAGCATTGCCTACCAGTGATGGTCTCCTGTTTTAGTCTACTCAGTGACACCTGCTTTGCCAGGGCCACATGCAGAAACCAGGGAGGCTTAGGTATTGTGCACACTGAGCGAGTGCTGAAGGAGCTGCACCATGTAGCAGGGGGATCAGGGGCTACTTTAAATGCTGTTTGTAGTCCCCTGTGCATGCAAGAGATCCATAGTGCTGCATGGGTGCAATAGGTCTGATGCACCCTACAAAAACCCTCACTGCATGCTGGCATCTGGCTGTCTCAGCCATCATTATAGCTGGGGTCTCAGGCCCTTTGGCCCTGGCTGCTGCACTGTATCCTCGACTCTTGCCTGGGATGGGAGAATGTGAAAATAGTGACACCTCCTGAGACAGCAGCATTATTTTGTGGGCCTGTTCTGTGCTGCCTGGCCATGGCTGGTTTAGTTCTCCACACAGAGTGAAGTTGCAGCAAAAAGTGCTGTTGCATTAGACTGCTCCTCAGAAAGAAAGCAGGATGGTGCTTTCTCCCTGGCTGCGGCAGCCAAGTGGCTGTAATGGAGTGAGAACATGAAACACAGAAGAAAACAATGAACAGCGGAAAAGTCAAAGCTAGGCCTGCAGCAGAAGAGAGGCTACAAAGGTATCTTCAAAGAGTTTTCTGGGGGGGAAAGAAAAAGGAGCAGACAACATACATATTAATGAACTAGAAACAATATTGAAAAACAACCTATTATCCTTACTCAGATCAAAAGAACATGAAGATTAACACCTCAGACATCAGACCTCTGCAACAGGAGAGTGGGCTTAGCAACAAGTCTGCTTCCCCCCATATTCCTTTTTTTTTGTGACTAGGACCAGGCTAAGAGGGAGCAGGTTCATTGCAAGGAGCTGTAGAAGTGGGCCTACAAGCCCAGGAACTGCACAGTGGAAGTCAAAAAAAAAAAAAAAAAAAAAAAAAAAAAAAAAAAAAGACCATTAAAACTGAGCAAAGACTCAGTAAAATCTGGATGTGACAAAGTGAAGATGAAAATTATATGGGCTACAATGTCAAGGCAAGATTTACTGTCTTACCTTGCTTGAAGGGAGTGCTGGAGCACTCAGGGAAAGATGCCACATTATTTGCACACTCCTCACCAAACTGCTGAAAGGCTTCCTGATGTCCATGAATCTCCTCTCCCCTCCTCCTACCCCAGAGACCTCTTCTCCTACAAGCCTGTGAGGATGCCCAGCTTTCCAAGAGAAAGAGAGTGCTACAGTGTTCATCCCTGCAAGGACATTTTCATCTGAAAATCACGGACATTCTCTGCTGGCGTTTGTGTCCTCTTGGAATGGCTCAATGATCTGACAAGTCTTTTCCATATTTAATTTCTTTGATAGCCAAAACAGCAATCTGACCAACTTAGATTTTCTCTTAATAATTTTCCAAAGCACAAACTATTATTTAGGAACTCTTGCCTGGTGCATGAAACCACAACTGTATGGTAAGGGCATTTACAACAATGAAATGAAAGCTACCCCAGAAGTCATTACAAGTGAAGGAAAGGTGTCACTAATGATGATAATGGGGAGAGACACATTCATTCTCTGAGAGTGACTTCGTAACAAAAATACAACTTTCTACACACCTATCCTTTGTTAGCAGCTCACATTTGCTAGGGGCATTGAATTTCAGACCAGCTTTTTTCTGATTTTTTGCACTCATGTTCATACATACACTGATGATAAAAAAGTGTTAAAATACAAAGTTAGAATGCAGCATATTTTTTCATAGCTATTTCAATGCTTCAGAAATTATACAATCCCAAAACAGAAAACAAAAGATCTTGGGTTTTGCTACAGATGCAACTGAACAAAATTTCAGCCTTCCTGAGATCAACAGAAGTTTTGCTGCTGATTGCAAAGAATTTTCACTGGATTTCATATGCAGGATCCATTAGATAAGAGGTAGCTATGTTGCTTTTACTACAGCCGTTTTCCTCATTCTAGCCATTTTTTAAATGACCCAGATTTCTCCCAGCTGTGACAGGAAGAGTGCCACTGGACACAAGGTGGAACATAGGAAATTCCAGTCAGATATAAGGAAAATATTGTTCACAATGAAAGTGATTAGCCACTGGAACAACTAGCCAGAGAGGCTGTGAGATCTCTGTCTTCTGAGATTCAAAATTCAGCTGGGCATGCCCCTGAGCAACCTACTCTTAACAGAAGTGCTTTGAGCAGGATATTGAACTCGATGGACTCTGGAGGTACCTTCCAGTCTAAGCTGTTCTGTGAATCTGTGTACGGGAAGCATAGTAGCTTGCTACATAACTGCACTGCTTGAATCAGATCTCTGACCCCGATAGCCTTCAGGCACTACAGAAAACAGTGCTAGATACTAAAAATAAAGCCAGAATTAATGAATATTGTAATTAGAATCATTTACAGGAAGATGTAGACTTTGGTCCAAAATACTGTTTTGCATAGTAAAAACGCTGTTGCTTAAAGGCTGATCATTTAACCAGTCCGTAGTGTGCTTTACAGATAGTTTGCATGGGTGGTTTGAAACCTGCTCCAATCTTTTCCTTCTACGTAGCAATCAGATCATAGAAAGCTTTGGTTTACCATCAGGAAAGTGGGTTAACTTCTGAGTTGACTTATACCTTCTGCAACTTCAGTAGCAATGAAATTTCACAGTGAAGTAGAACAGGACCTGTTCTAGTGACTTTCAAACTTCTAAAGCTTCTTCCTCTTCAGATTGAGTGGGAATTTTTGCATGAACAGACTGATGCCTGACATTTCTTGGTTAGGCCAGATTTGAAACACCAAAAACATTTTTCTTAGTATTTTTGTATTCCTATTTCTAATTTTTCCCCTCTCCAAACTTTCTTGCCTTCTCTTTCCCTATATTCTCCCTCTGCCTCACTCCTAAGAAAAAGAAGGTAAGAAAGATGTAGAAACTTGCATTTCTGTGTGGGTGGGAGGAATTAGCAAGCCAGTTTTCACATTTCCATTCCTGCTACAATCAGGACTGTTCTAGTTTTATACACATAATCTGCAGATCCCGTTTTCCTGTCTTTCCTATAGCAGTAAGAAGGTTTCAGACGCTTATTGAAAGCCACCCAAACCACTGAAGTTTTTATTGGTTAACCCATCATAAATTACTATTTATTCATTTATAACAAATGCCAGACAAAAATATATAGCAACTGGTTAACTGTATAATGGAAAATAATGAATAAAAGGCTTAAGCAGATGAGTCACAACAGATCATTGTTTCCTAAAGTCTGAAGCATATCCCCTTGCGGGATATGAAGAACTAACAATGGGTCACAGAAGATGAGTACATTAAAATGGGTGTGTATTTAACAACATGTGGTAATTTAGCAAGAAAAGCAAGATTATTTTTCTCTTAATGCAGCAGGGCTTAGCTGTCAAAAGTTTGGGAAACAATCTGGTCTGAGGCAGCATGTTCTTACCAGCCCATGGTACAGGGAAGCTGTTTTTATGAGTTTCAGGCAATTTATTTATGTAATGGGGGGTCCCATGACCACTGAATAACAGCACAAAAACATAACCACATTCATCTGACCCAATCTGCAGTTATTTTCTGAGCTACCTGTAAACTGCTACCCAAAAAAAAAAAAAAAAGTTTAAAAGATAGATGGTAGAGATTAATTCTTAAAATACTAAATCGAATGGAAATTCTTCCTGTACTTCAGTGCATCCGTCACTCAAGTGGTGCAGCTCACTGAAAAAGTCCAACTGCAATTCTGTCTCTTTGGCTGTGGTTTCATGATGGGCCCAGGGGTTAAATGAAGCAGCCCTTACGGCTCATGTGTGAAATTCAACAGCTCTGAAATTCATCCTTAAAGGCTGCATTCAGACAGAAGCTTAGACCCACTAGGGAAGGATTGTTGCTAACTTGTTCCTTTGGAAAGTGATTACTCTTCAATGCAAGCTGTATTTCTGGATAAAATGTGTTGCATCCTCCTGACATTAGTCAGGAGTCAAAGTTTTCAGCTGTCTCCTTAGGAGTGATTACCAAGAGCACCCATCCACAAATCAACAAAAAAAAGTTGTCATATTTTCAACAGCCAAGAAAACAGGGCAAAGTTTACTCACAAATAAGGCCACAAGTCTCACAAGAAAACTGTTGGGACAAAAGAGTTCTGCAGAAAATGTGACTCTACTTGTGGACATCAACAGTAGACAGTCTGGCAGTCTCATGCCTCTTTTGTCTGTCTGATCTGTCAGCCTCCTCTCTCACTAGCAAAGATCATGGTCTTGAACTTTATGGAATTAGTTAACACTTGCTTACACATAAAAAGTTTCATGTCAGGTATGTGTAGGCAGTTACACGTAATACACACTTCTTTCCTCCTACTACCACAAAAAGACATCCCTCTTTTCTTTATTGTTATCCTAACTTGAGTGCACTTTTCAAAGCTTCTAAGCCATTTGCAGTCTAGGAAATGTAAAAGCCAAATGGTCTTGGCCATTTATTTCTGAAGAGAAATGCTCATCAATTCATAGCTGATTTTGGTCTAACATAACAGTTCTCAAAATATACTCTATTGGATGTTAGCAGTCTCTGGGGATCTGCTACATGGTCCGAGTTTTGGGTTTTTTTCCTTCCAGCTATGAAATACTTCACTCAAAGTTAACTTTTAATTAAAGAGTAGAGACACATAATTTAGGTCAGGGACTGGACTGAGATTAGAATACTTGAGTTTTGTTCTTGGTTGCACACGACCTCTTGTGTGGTCCAGGACAAGCCACCTCCTCTTTGTCTAGCTTATTTTGCTCTGCTTACCTTGCTACATTTTGCCTAGTTGAATAAAGAACCCTCAGTGAGTAAATCATGCCTGACCAACTCGATTGCTTTCTATGACAAAATGACTGGATCTGCGGAAAAGTACAAAGGCATAGATGCCATTTACCTTGACTTTAGCAAGACTTTACATGCTGTCTCCTACAGGACATTTGCATCCAAGTTGAAATCTCACAGTTTGTATGGGTAGACAACAAATTGAGCAAAAAAAAATTGTTGTATGTTCAGGCTCAGAGGTTTATGGTTAATGGGTCATAATCTATCTGGGTGCCTGCAATGGGACCTGGACTGTTTAATATCTTTGTGAATGACCTGGAGGAGGTGATAGGTTTCACTCCTCTCAAGTTTGCAGGTGGCATCAGTTTGGGGTGACAACTCAATACACTTGAGGGTAGGGGTTGCCAACCAGAGGGACGCAGACAGGCCAGAAGGGACTAGCAGAAACTCTATGAAATTAAGCAGGGCCAAGCGCAAAGCCCTGCCACTGGAAAGGAAGAGCCCCTCAATGACACTGACAAAGCAGCACAAGTTCAGCAGAGGCCCACCACGATGGTCAGATGCTGGAGCACCTGCCCTGTAAGGAGAGGCTGAAGAAGCTGGGCTGGTTCAGCCTGGAGAGTAGATGGCTTCAGGACTCCTAACAGCAGCCTGCCTGTACCAATAGGGAGGTGATTGAAAAGAAAGATCCAGGGTCTTCATTGGTGCGTGGTGGAAGGATTAAAGACAACATACTTAAGTTGAAGAAAGAGAGATTAAAGCTGCATATAAGGAAAAACTTCTCCCCCATGAGAACAGTACCCACTGGGACTGCCCAAGAGCCTGTGTAGTTTCCATCCCTGGAGATTTTAAAAATCTGACTGGAAAAGCTCTGAGGAGCCTTGGCTGAGCTCAGAGCTGAACCTGCTTTGAGCAGGAGTTTGGTCTAGAGACTGCCATAGGTCACTTCCAAACTGAATTGCTCTGTGACTGCACAAGGTCCAGTGAGCACCAAATTAGATCCTTACTCAAGGATTGGAGTGCACTCTCTGTGTACTTTTGCCCTCCCTAGACCTCCCACTTTCCTGCCTGCGACTCCAGGAAAGAAATATTAGTGTATATCCCAGGTTATGTTGGACTGACAGTGCAGATGCTATGTATCTGCAAACTAAGTCTCATTCAGCTCACTTCATTGCACACACATCGAATATGTGAGCAGGTCACAAACAGTAGTACAACACACCTGAGAACTCCCCCTCCCCTGGACAGAGTTGGGAGAGACCTTGATGTGCCATGCACGCCTATGCCCTCACCATCTCTCTACAGGATATTCAGGGAAGTGGCTTCAAATCCTTCTTGAGAGACATGTTCCGTGTTATTATGAAGCTGAAGTATTACAAGGTGCTTAAATTAGAGAGAGCTACAGAGAAAAAAGCTTTTAGCCTGGTGGCTGAGGCAGCTGCATTCAGCATCCTGCTCCATGCAGTCCCTGAGACAAAAGGGAGGAGCCGCACACACAGGGCATAGACCACAGCTGCCTTCACAAGAGCTGCTACCAGGTGAAGCAGGAGCACTCACAGGACATGGAGGTTCATATTAGATTTGGAAGGAAATTTACTTTCTGCCTACTGTGTTGGGGGCACAAAGATACCCTGGGAAGAGCCTTTTGCCACTGCAAAATCCTGTGCTTTCTGTCTCTCTGCTAAGGTCACATAATGAGCCAGGGGGTAGCTTTTCAGATAATAGTCATGTATGTATACAACTTCCCCCACACCAGCTGCTAGGTAAAAAGCACTGCCACCTCTGAAAACCTGGCAAATCCCAGCCCTTTATTTCCTTTACTTTTCCTCCTCATGCTTCAAAATGAACATTTTTGTTTTGGATGAAATTGAATGTATGTTTGCATTTTACACTAAATAAATGTTTTCAGATTTCCATTTTGGCAAGAAAAACAAAAAAATGAAGTTCCATTTGGTTTGACTCTAACTTATTTTTTCTCCCTCTTTTTTAGGTTCGGCACTCTAGCTGAAAAAAAACCAATTATTCTCACAGCCTTAGTCACACGTTTTCCAGGCAGTGCCTGAAATGTTTCCTTTCAACTCTTTGCAAGCATTTTATAGGTTGTCATTTCACTGCTGCTTCAAGAACAAGAGACTGCAATTCTTCCAAGTGAACAGTTTTGATGACTTTCCTGACTGATGCAAATGTGTTACACTGTTGACAAATACTAACCATGAGAGCTGACTTGGCTATTGCTGTTTGCTGTAACTGGTATTTCCCCTGAAAATTCTCCTCCCACCCATCAAATGGAGCATTCTGTTTGATCAAGTTAGTTTTTAATAATTTTGTGTACGCCTTATCTTTATCTAGACAAATAAGAACTAATTAGTTTTCAAGAACCATAATTTGCCACTTAAGAGGCTGTAAATGAATCCCTGACAAGAGGCCAGGCACTGAATGCATATGGAGTCCAGAACATCTCCTACGATTAAAACAGATCCTTTTAGTCCACACTGAAACACATGGAAAGGGTAACATGGGCATTTCAGCTATATCTCTCTATATCTTAGTTTCAGCTATTTCCAGCTTGGTTTGAGAAGAAACAGGGAATGCAGTCGATGCCGCAAGCCTATCGGTGTTTAAGAAGCATTTGGACAATGACCTTAATAACATGCTTTAACTTGGTCAGCCCTGAATTGGTCAGGCAGTTGGACTAGGTGATTGTTGTAGGTCCTTTCTGCTGAAATAATCTATTCTGTTCTGCTCTGTTCTATTTATTTCTGTAAGTGTTGCCAACACCTATAGCACACCAACACTGATGTGGTCCCTCCTCCAAGGAACTTGCAATCTAAATTAACACACAACAAAATGCGTGAAGAGATGCAGTAGATTACAGAGGCCAAAGTCTCAAGCTGTACCAAATGCAATCCTGCCCGTGGTCCAAATCCTGTTCAGGAAAATGTAGGCAAGCATCTATATCTATGGACCCAAGTCCTGAACTGTGTAAAATACATTAAAATATATACACACATTAATAGGAAGATAATTATAACAATTTTGTCATTGTAGGTTAGCTGCTAGAGTTGGTGTTAACAGGCTTCAGAAGGGAGCAAATCTGGTGTATCCTAACTTTGACATTGTCTTCAATAGTGGTTCTCAACCTCATCAAAATTACTACAAGGAAAAAATAAAACAACAAGTAAATTACTTTTTAGAACTACTAATACACATGGATTAACAGCCATAACTCCATTTCAGAGAGATAACTGTATTTTCATAACACAAAATAGACGCAAGGATATTGGGGCTCAGTTAAATATTATAATAAGATCAAAATAAAATTAAACTAGTTTTTGTGTTTCATATTTGTATTTTTAATTGACTGCAAAATGGAAAGAAGACATTGAAATACTGTGTTAATATCTACACTATCTCCACTGGCTAAGCAAAGATTTGCTTCTGATTTTAAAGTTTCTCAGCTCAAGAAGATGTAGATTTTCTTGGCAACAGCTGCTCTGTAAAATATTCTGAGATAGAATTTTTTATCATAATTAATAATAGATGAAAATTTCTGCGTTTTTGATGTTCTAAACTCTATGCTGTTTGATTTACGATGTCTTTATAGTTGTTTTTCTAGTAATTCTATGCCTCTTTCTGTTGGTATAAGGCTGGTTGTCTCTTTTATTTCCCTAGTGGAGTTGGTACAGTACTCTTCCTTTTCTTGCTTTCTTTTTCTGTAAATATATTTCATAAAGTTCCCTTTTCTTCCTTAATGAGACTGATCCCTATGTTCTGTAAGTTTGTTGCTCTTTATTTTTCTGTCTTTTTCTTTTTTTTTAACTCCACACAGGGCAGTAATAAAACTTTGGTGGAGGCTATTGCAGCGAGGAGTGTGTTCAGTGCACACTCTTGTAGAGCTGGCTGTATTCTCTCTAATGAATGTTTTAAACTGGACTGTGACTGAAGAGGCATAGTCTGGTTTGGGGGTTGAGTTTTTTGGCTTGCATTACGATTTTTTCATTTGGTGTTGGAGTTTTAGGGAAGCATGCCTTGCAAAACTTACTGGATAATGCTCCATCATTGGTATTTTATGAGAAATTGGATACAGGTGCTTATAGGCTACTATTACTGTGTCAGCAGTGCCAGCTCTTGTGACAGTAGAGGACCATATGTCATAGCAGGGATGGTAGTGACAGCTGCAGTTAAAGCTGTCAAAGAGTTTCCAATAGAACCCCTTGTTTTCAGTCATTCATAATTTTTTCAGCATTACACCTGCAGACTGCAAATTTTCCAGGAAATGGTTATACCTCAGATGGATGTTTTTTGGATAAGCCTGGCCAGCTGTTGAAATATGCAAATTAAAAACAAAACAAAAAGAAACCCAAATCAACAAAAAATCAAGCCACCTTCTGTCATGAAATCAAAAAGATTATTTTTCACACCAGCCATTGGTCNACTATCTCCACTGGCTAAGCAAAGATTTGCTTCTGATTTTAAAGTTTCTCAGCTCAAGAAGATGTAGATTTTCTTGGCAACAGCTGCTCTGTAAAATATTCTGAGATAGAATTTTTTATCATAATTAATAATAGATGAAAATTTCTGCGTTTTTGATGTTCTAAACTCTATGCTGTTTGATTTACGATGTCTTTATAGTTGTTTTTCTAGTAATTCTATGCCTCTTTCTGTTGGTATAAGGCTGGTTGTCTCTTTTATTTCCCTAGTGGAGTTGGTACAGTACTCTTCCTTTTCTTGCTTTCTTTTTCTGTAAATATATTTCATAAAGTTCCCTTTTCTTCCTTAATGAGACTGATCCCTATGTTCTGTAAGTTTGTTGCTCTTTATTTTTCTGTCTTTTTCTTTTTTTTTAACTCCACACAGGGCAGTAATAAAACTTTGGTGGAGGCTATTGCAGCGAGGAGTGTGTTCAGTGCACACTCTTGTAGAGCTGGCTGTATTCTCTCTAATGAATGTTTTAAACTGGACTGTGACTGAAGAGGCATAGTCTGGTTTGGGGGTTGAGTTTTTTGGCTTGCATTACGATTTTTTCATTTGGTGTTGGAGTTTTAGGGAAGCATGCCTTGCAAAACTTACTGGATAATGCTCCATCATTGGTATTTTATGAGAAATTGGATACAGGTGCTTATAGGCTACTATTACTGTGTCAGCAGTGCCAGCTCTTGTGACAGTAGAGGACCATATGTCATAGCAGGGATGGTAGTGACAGCTGCAGTTAAAGCTGTCAAAGAGTTTCCAATAGAACCCCTTGTTTTCAGTCATTCATAATTTTTTCAGCATTACACCTGCAGACTGCAAATTTTCCAGGAAATGGTTATACCTCAGATGGATGTTTTTTGGATAAGCCTGGCCAGCTGTTGAAATATGCAAATTAAAAACAAAACAAAAAGAAACCCAAATCAACAAAAAATCAAGCCACCTTCTGTCATGAAATCAAAAAGATTATTTTTCACACCAGCCATTGGTCAGGCTGTGAAACAGCCTGAAACATGTCAGGGACACCCCACACGGAAGAAAGCAGCTCCAGGGAAAACTGTTGGTTACTTGACAGGTTTGGGAGGCTCCAACTTACCGCAAACCAGGCTCACTCAAGCTGTTTCTCAGCCTGCTGCGGATGGGCTGGGCAGCATGGGTATTCATAAATGTATGGATTTTTTATTCAAAAATCAACAAGCAAAAAAACCTCCACATCAGCTCCAAACAAAAATAATAAATACTCTCTCTGTCTCTTTGTCAGCATTATTGTAGCACAAAAGCTTGTAAAATTTCACGAGAGAAACCACTGCTGTAACTAAAAGGCAGCAGTAAGAAATCCTGTCTGTCCTCCTGCACTGCCCGCTTCCCTGCTTCAGTGCCATGCAAGTTTAAAAGGCCACTTCCATTGTTACCCCGTAATACCCTTTAAGTATCGTTTGTGCATCGTGACTGTCAATTACCTCAAAAACATCTGCAGCAGCACCATTGTTTGGATAGCTGGTTCTCAGTATATATCCTTCCAGAAGAATAAGCTTTGCCCCTTATATCATTCAGCTTCTGTGGTTCCGGTTTTGTTTTTTTTCTATCAGTAAGATCTATATATTTGCCTAAACTGCAACATGCCATATGGGTGTACTCATGGTAGTGCGGCTTTTTCTACTGACCGCTTTTTTATTTGTAACACTGCACTTTCCATAAAAGATTTTGGCAAAGGCAATGGAGAATCATAGTTTAAATATAATAACATTAATTTACCATCCTTTCTTCCCTTTTTTTTTTTTTTGGAGTTATAACTTAACGAAGAGTCTCTAGTGCTCAGATGCTATTTTTTTCTTCAATAACCCCAGGAGATAACATTCTGGCATTCCTTAGTAAATTGGGCCTTGTAAAAACTATGCTTGGGTGGTCCATGATTATCTTTCTAGAACCAGGCTGTTCTCAGTCAGCATTGTTTTTTCTTTAATAGAAAACTGCTCACTGATAAATATGTGCCCTTCAAACCACTGTGGTTTATAATGCTGGTTAGGAAACAGGACTTAGACTTACTGTATAGTACTCACATTCATTTTTAAACTATCATGTTTATAGTCTTAGAAGCTCAAATTTGACAAATCTCAGTGCTGAGTTAATACCTTGTATTTATGCAACATCCTCATCCTGAGGGATCCCTTTGTGCTACTCAGAACCTAACCAGGCACAGACTCATCTCCAGGTTCAAATATGCACTTCCTGAGTGGGTTCCTGTACACACATTAGCATTTTGCAACAAGTTTTGTGCTAAATAAGAAGAGCAGAAAGATGAGGAAATCTATCAAATGCTTGTGAGAGCCTGAAATACCAGTGACTATGTAGTGGCACATGCTGTTTAATAAGAGAGTTAACTGTATTACAAGCACTATGGTCTGCAGCTGCAACTGAATGGGACTGACACTGGTATGTGATCACACCTTCATAGCGAGAACCACACAAAACGTACCTAATCCAGGCAATTGCCAGGCAAGGATCTGGCCTCACCATTTGTGGCAAGGAAAATACACACATGCATCATACAAAATGTATTTGCCTGAATGTGGTGAGAGAAAATTAATTTTACATCTGACCACAGCCTCTGGTATTAGAATAGCCTAATATTTCTAACAGTGATGTGTTTGGCAAAGCCTGACTCAAGTAGGCAGGAAAAGACAATTTAAAAATAGATATTAAGTATTCTCCCCGCTCACAGACGTTTTTCACTAATGCCTGAAATTTTCCCTGCTATTCTTTTCTAGCTCATCAAAGGTCTGAGGACCAAGCCATGCCTTGCTCTTCTTTATGTGGTTAAGCTCAGCCTGCTGGAGAATGCAAGCAGTACCAAGCCATAAAAAGGGTCCTGCTTGCCAAGGTAGGAAAGACCACAAACTGTCCCAGTTTCATCTGGGACAGAGTTAACTTTCACAGTAGCTAGCAAGAGGCTGTGTTTTGAATCTGCGCTGAGCAGAAGGCTGATAAACACAAATGTTTAGAGCTGTTGCCAGGACAGTCAAGGACTTTTCAGCTTCTCTGCTGTGGCAGTGTCTGAAGGGGCAGAAGCTGTGAGGGAGCACAGCCCCAATTACTAGCCTAGGATTCAACCTTAGGTTTAGTATTGAGACCCAAATTGGCCAACTACATAACCCAGATCATACATATCATGCCCAGTATATAGGTGAGAGTCTGTCCGGAAATTTGCTCTCTCTCATTCTATTGGGGTCACCTTTCACTCTGCTGGGGTCATCTCTCCGTCTTTCGATTGGCTCTTATCTCTTTTCTAGGATTTTGGCTTCGGGACTCTGGGATAGTTAGCTAGGAATGGGCTGACCCTTGGTCATCAGGTAGTAAGCAGTTCACTGTGTGTCACTTATTTATATATATTGCTATTATTATTATTATCATTAATGTTATTATTTTCAAATTTATCGTAGTTATTTATTAAATTTTTCTTATCTCAACCCACAGTTCTCTTTTCTCTTTACCCCTTTAATTCTCTGATGCATTCCCCAGGATGGGGGAGGATGAGCAAGCGGCTGTGTGGTATTCATTGCTGCTAGCTGGGTCAGACCTCAACACACACAAAGCTGACCGTATTTGTGAGCAATCCCAAAGATGTCCCTTAATCACATGATATAATAATAACAGCAGCAATAATAATAATAATAATGAACTATCACATTTATACAAAGAAGAGAATAAGCAACAAAAACTGTATGTATCCTTATACCAAAAAATAGCAAAATTAACCCTACAAAATCATTGACTACAACAGTTGATCACAAAACATAGCCACCTTGTGAAAGAAAACAATCATTTCTTAATAGTTCCAGGAATGCAACACAACAGCTTTATAACACTGGCTCTTAAAGCCTGAATAAGTGGTATACAGCAGTGTACAGGTCCATAGTTGTCCCAGTGGTATTTTAAAACTGAAAAGTGCATTTAATATGGGTAAGTGCTTGAGGCATTACAAAGGCTGAGAAATGGCTCACCAGTCCAAAAACCTTAAGAGCTACTGGCTTGGGAGAAAAACATGGAGAAATATCTTACAGCTGAAACTACAGGAACATATGCAGAATAATATTTTCTGTGACAGATTCTGGTCAGGTTGGTAGCATGTCCAGTCATCCCATGATTTTTAACAACCATAAAAAAAAAAAAAACAGAAGTCCATTTTATGTTTTACTTGGAAATGTACCTTCTTGGCAGTTGCAGATCCATTGATATCATTTGTTCAGCAAAACAGTTGGTTATTACTGATTCAGAAGGCAGGCCAAAGATTCACTTGGCAATTCTCTATGTTCATTATCCAACTTCAAGCTTCACTCAGAATCGCTCCATTTACGAGCTCAGATGAGATAACCACCTACAACAGTATGACAGATGCCAGCTAAGTCCAGAGGTGCTCACTTAGTCATAAATCTTTTGGATATAATTTTTAATCAGAGTTAATAATATTTAGAACATAATTCTAATATTCCAATAGTTTATGGATAAAAATTGCAGAATTTATCAATAAATGTGAAAGTTCCTTTTGTTCTATTACTCCAACTGGGACCATTTTTCTGTGAAATAGATTTCTTTTGTGTGTCCATTAACGTAAGATTGGAAGAGACCTCTTGAATTATCAAGGCCAGACAACGATCCACCTATCATAAGCAATCACATCACATCATCTCTTACACAGAAATTGACTGAACTGTATTTTATAAGCAGTTCCATTTTTATTCCCACTGCATCTCTGGAAGTGCTGTTCAAAACCTCAATAATTTAATGTTTGAGGACTTTATTTGTCTTCTAACTTCCTGCAGTTTTTGTCACTAGTTAAATGCATTTAATCTTTTACTTTGGTACTGAGTTTAACTATCTGTTCTCCCTCCTTGGCACATGCCTTCCTGATATGTTCATAGATATTCATTTGCTATGTAAAAAAGCCAGATTGTTTTAGGATCCTCTCAAAACATAGGTTGTCTGCTTCTTTCCTGGTGGCCCTTCTCTGAACATCCTTTTGCTTTGACTTCCCCTTTCCTGAATGTGTCTGACCTCATCTGTACACAGTCTTCCAGGTGAGGTCTCATACATTGCAGTCACATTAATATGTCCTTACCTCCTTTGGGTTACTTGGCAAGAGCCGACTTGCTTATTCTCCTTGCTGCCCATATTGCACTGAGAATACAGCCATGCTCAACCTCTTGTGGTTGGCTTGCTGGAGTCTGAAGGTACAAACAAATGCCATTTCCTGGAGTTTAGGGAGTTATGGGAAGACTTTATTGACCACCATTCACATTTGCACCCTCCCATCAGGTTATAGTGACCCAGGAAAGAGCATTAGGAATACCCCCTCTACCTTTGTGGTGCTTTCTCTCTAGTTTAAAAACAATCCGTACAATAACAGATGTTTCATGATGACTCCATTGGTTAAGTGTTTTGATGTTGTAAGTACGGAAATGGTAGAAAGACTGCACAACAAAAATATGCAGTCCAAATAGCATCTACAAAGCTCTCCATCCCTCTTCCTTTTAAATACCAGTGAAGAGGAGAACATAGCAGTGAGGAGCATATTCATTTAATCAGTTAAATCACTTCTGTGTTATTTCTGTTGTGCCCTTCATGCAGAATGATCACAAGGAACTTCACTTAAACTAAACTCAAACACATACCAAACTACAACAGAAGGAAAGCAGAAAAAACAAATTAGTCTAGTCAAGACTAAGGCTTAAAAATGCCAAGGGCCCTATTAACTATAAAAATCTTGCAGTGTCTCTGTGTGTACGCACTCGCAAGCATGAGAGAGAAACGTTATACGTACATGAAAAAAAAAGGAATTAGCAACCCACGCTGCTTCAGAGAGATTGTGCAGTTCATTCTTGATTCACAAAGAAAACTTGCCTTAAAAGTGGCCCACATTCAAGAATTCGAGACCTTCTTAGGCTACCACCCAGGTTAACATAGGTAACAAGACTGGCTGGGAACAGCTCTCTCAGCAATTCAATTACGATACAGTGCATGGACATGTGTTTCAGCATGGATTTAGCACGAGGCCTTATCCATTGGGATAGAAAAGCACGGCACAGCATTTCTCATGCTCATAAATACTGGAAGCATGCAAAGTGCAAATTAGCTGGAATTGGCAGGACCAATATCTGTTACAACATCAGATTAAAAACCTGCAACTACTGGCAATTTTATGGATCATGCTGTGTTAACATTTTGTTAATGTTTTGCTAGGGAAGTAGGGAAAATAATTGTAAAACTTCCCTGTACAGATGTAGACTTGTATCTTAACAGAAATCTAGGGAAGAAAATCAAGGAAGGAAGCCACACGATCAGCTAGACACAAGCAACCTCCTAAAAAACATTGAGGGCACAATCACACACAAACATTTCTCTCCTTGTCTACCCCAGCCATTGTGGGATGTTCTCCCCATGTTGGAAACTAAGAGATAAAGAGGTTAAAAAGGCTCTTGTGGGACAAGAGAGGTCCTCAGAGAAGGGTGAGCTCTGTGGAGAGCAGAGTGAGAGGTGAAGCAAGTGCCCAGACTCTGGGAGAGGAGGAGAGGGAGGCCGCCTAGGGGCTGAGGAGCTCACACTTGAAGAGTTTTGTAGATGTCAGAGGTGAACACACTTGAGTGTGGTAAGAGGGGAAAATATGAGACAATAATATTTCTGTTACAATACAGTATTTAAGACAGCTGAACTAGGTAAGGCAGAAGACTAACAAGCAGCAGAACAACTTTGTGGAGCGGCAGAAAATACACCCGCAATTTGATAGTAAAACTTGTAGATCACTGAGAAGGCTTTTATATGAACGGCCCATTTCCCACTCAACACATAAAGACCCAACCCAAAAACAGAGGAAGAGATCATAAGCAGTGACAAAACAAAATGGAAGCTTCCCTCAGCAAGAACATCTAATTATTAATTGACATAAATCAGGGACAGTTTTAATGAAAGCTAAGAAGGCTTCCAAGGCACGGTAATCCTGGAGCATGTCCCTGGAAACATCCAGCCCAAATGAGCTTTCCTTGGCTGTTTCTGTGAAACAGCAACCCTGCACCCCCAGCCTGTATGGACACAGCTACTGTGTCCAACAGGAACAAAGCTGATTAAAGTA
The DNA here is from genome assembly GCA_013400615.1 of Syrrhaptes paradoxus. NCBI lineage: Eukaryota > Metazoa > Chordata > Aves > Pterocliformes > Pteroclidae > Syrrhaptes > Syrrhaptes paradoxus. Next base: position 152,639 of record VZTO01004821.1, on the reverse strand, counting down.
CATCAAAGTGCATTAAGTATTTCTGCCAGCAGCACCTTTATTATGAATTAATAAACTTAAAAATAATAAAACAAACAAACAAAGAAACAAACAAACAAAAACCCTACTGGGGAATAGCTTTTCAGCTCTAAAATTGTACCACTGCTTTTTCTCGGTAGGTTGACCATGTATAACAGTCCTTACTGAGGTAAGTAACCTGAGAAATAAAGGTCCTGTTTAAATTTAATTTTAAATGGTGTCAGAAAGAATTTTGAAAAGTTCTCAACATTGCACAGTGGTGGTGGACAAACAATGTCTCTAAAT
>VZTO01004821.1:1377-152056 GCA_013400615.1 Syrrhaptes paradoxus | reverse complement strand
TCTCTTGCTTCGTCATTTCAGTGCTCACGAAGTAGAATTTATGCCTCATGAAGAACAGGCATAGAAGAGAGACAGTTCTTTTGGAAGAACAACAGTTTACAAGAAGTCATACTTTAATAATTAAAAGCCCTGGTCATAAATCTAGAGGGGAAATCACTGTGGTAGTTTAAAAAACAAAAAAAAAAAAAAACACACACAAACAAACAAACAGAAAACCCTAAAAAACCAAACAACCCAAACCTTGAAATTTCAAGGCAATGCCTTATTCTTACATGTATTTGTCAATGAGAAAAGATACTCTGCACAAACTGCCAATGATAGAAAATCATTGCTAAAACATCTTGGCTACATCAGATTCTCATAACAGAATGATGAAACATTTTTTGAAAACAAGGTTTCTGCACCCATTGCACCAAATCAAAATTTTCTAAAAACATATTGCTTCATAGTTATTAAAAATAAATCATAAAATGTACTACTTTCTCACATTACAGATGTACACATGATAATAGTTTGTTCTCTGTTACATCCAAATCTTCAGGCTCGATGACATAATTGTTTAGCAGGGTGTCTACTAGTTCTTAAATGGGAAGACACAGTGTACTTTTTTTCAGCTGTAGTTGAATTACACAAAAAGTGCCCAACTATTTTGAACTAAGATATTGTTTGGAAACACATTCCATCCTTTTATAGAAACACGATTGCCAGCTAAAGCCACGGGTGTAACTATTACAGATGAGGAAAGGAAAAGCACATCTTCACAAAGATTTTCCAAATGCAAGTGTCCCCCTCATCATACTTTTAACTGGTTGGAAATAAGCAACTCTAAGTTTTCCCAAACTTCATTTATTTAAAAATAAAGGTTACACCCAGAACCAAGTCCAACAGTGAAATCAGCCATGTAAACAGGATGGAAAAATCAGTTATTCTCACATATGGAGAGTTATAAAAGGTATGTGACATATGGAATCTGTATTTCAGTTAGGTCAGTTTTGCTCTAACACTTTCTTTTACTCTTTTAACCTACTAGGAAAATGGTTTTCAGTCAAGGAGATGGAGATGAAAAAGAAAACCTATTGACCGTTGAATCTGAAGCCCTTTCAGGACAGGATGTTTGTATCCAAGAAAGATGTGTTAAATAACAAATATGTAACATGCATGGAAGATAAGTTAGATAAGTGTGTAATGTGCTTGGATTAAAAAGCAAACAAATAAAAACTTAGAAAAAATAATTTTTGTTTATTATGATAAACATCAGGTTCTTTAATATTCTGTATATTCATCAGAGTAGGAAAATATGAAAAGTAAAATTCTTGTGGGATGGGAAAACTGTTTCCTGCCCATCTCTGACCTCTCAGTGTAAAACTGCTAAGCACTTTGGTTTACAGTAGAAATATTTCTGGATATGGTATCCATCTGTTATGTATTAGTGAAATGTTTCTGATATTCCACATTCTTTTAAACAGTACTATTACAGTTTCATAGAGAAAGGTTAATAGCTAAGTAATAGTCTGACAGGTTTACAGTAGATGGTATTTCTGGAAAGAGTATTAGCTGTTTAGCATTTCTTAAGCAGAGCTGTTAAAATTTCAACCAAAGAGTTTTTGAAACTTCAGGATGACGTATCATATGTGGGGTGATTACTCTTAAGATGTTTTTTCAAGGAAATTTACTATTTTTAACACATAACTAAAGACTTTAAATGTTATGCTTGAGTTCATCATAATTATTCATAAGGATAATTTGCTATCTGTTTTCAAGATATTCCTTGTTTGGCTACATTTTGATTGTAGGTCTTTATTTGCTCAGTGAATTTTATAGGTATAACCTCCTTACAGTAATGGAAGAGATGTTGTAACCCTAAGAAGTCAAAGAACACACAGAACAAGAAAGGAAATGAAAAATCCCAAAATGAAGACCTACAGGAAACATCTAAAACCAGTGAATGGGTCCCATTTCCATTCCAATTGCTTTCTAGCTGCATGCATTTACAGTGCTTAATATTTGCTTGCCAGACTTTGCAATTGGCTATGCATAAATGATTGGGAAGCTATTTCCCTAGACATGTGTAAACCTGGAGGGAAACGGTACTGAGGTGTGGAAAGCTGTCCAGACACTCCTCACCAGCTCCTGGCTCAGGGCTGAGTCAGAAACTCAGATGCTTCGGGGTCTTTCTGTCAGGATAAGGGCCACAGGGGGTTGCCTCTAGCTTGGCATTTTCTCTGAGGTCATTATAAAATCATTAGATCCTTGAACCCTTGTCATCTGCAGCAGATTTTGGCTCAGTACACTTTTTCCCAAGCAGCCACTCCCAGTACCCTTGGTGATGCCATGGCCATGATATTTTGATTCCCCAGGGGCATGGGAAAGGAGAGATGGTCCCAGATTCCTTTTTAACATGTTTACTGTGAGGATGACTGGCCACAGGTTGCCCAGGGAGGTTGTGGAGTATCCATCCTTGGAGATATTAAAATCGTGACTGAATGGGGTCCTAAGCAATGGGCTTTAGGCAACACTGCTTGAGCAGGAGGGCTGGACAAGATGACCTCCAAAGGTCACTTCCAACCTCAACCTTTCTGTGTTTTTATGTGATTCTGTGATTGCTTCATACTGCCCTGCACCTCACTCCCATTTCTACTTCTCCTTAGCATGTGTGGGAGTTTCTAGTTTTGACTGATACTGGTGGTGGTCTCTGGTGACTTTTCTCCACCTCATTAACAGTAATAGTCAATAAACTGAGCACACATGATGCAAAGCCAACATGCCCAACCACATTAGCTGCAAACTACAATAACGTTACAAATATTCCTGTGTGCTGCCCTGCCTCCTCCTCTCTCCTCCAGTTCTTCCAGGGGACTGGGAGAGTGCTACCTGCTGAGCCCTTCTGCTCCAAGAAAGAGGAGGAGAGGAGGAGCTGAGGGAGACACTTCCCTCTCCAACCAACAGTGCCACTCCCCCTCTTCCTGAATGTGCTGGAGCAGAGCGGAGCTGCTGTACATATCCAACATAGGGCAGCTGTAGGCACAAGTAAGCAAGGTGGGTAGCATTTTCGCTAGTGCATGGACATCTCAAACCCAGTGGGAGGGTAGAGCAGAAGAAGGTCCTGGACACCTCACCGTCACTTCTTCTCTAGGGATAGGGTAAGGAATAGGCAGAGGCCCTAAATGGAGCTGCAGAAAGAACCAAGAGGAGAAGAAGAGCAAGATCCCCAGCACCAGCACTGGTCTGTCTAAACGTCTCTGTGCTTTTTCTTCCAGTGCTTAGTGATATAATAGAAAATGGTGATGACATGCGTTTTCTGCATGGGTACTGTAAAAGAATCCAGCAGACCTTCCCATTTCTACCTCATTGGGTTCCTTCCTGAAGGAGTACCTTTTCTTCCAGTTTCAGGTTCATCTGAAAATTAAGCTACTGTTAAAGGTTTCATGAGAAGCTTTGTCTGAGGAGTCACCCCCTGCAAGTGGGCCTGTCTTAATGTAAAACAGCACTCACTTAGTTTTTACAAGTTCTTCAGCAAAATGTTGGCAAGGCTGACAAACAAATGTGAAATCTCACATGTAGGATTTATAATTTTAAGCTAAAGAGAAAATTAGGTTTAAATTTACATATTTTTAACCTGGAGAGAAAATAAGCAATCATGGTAAAAAGAAGAGTTCACAGATAAACTGTGGTAAATAAACCTTATGTACAGAGAACTCTGCTAAAAAGCACTCTGAATTTCACTGCTAGATCCAGGATTGACAAAGCACCACGCGACCACAGGAAGGAGGCAAAAAGAACCTCTCACTGTTCCACAATCAAGGCAGGAGACCTATTTTACACAAAGAACCAGCTAGTCAACCTAGACTGCAAAACCAATGTGATAGACCCACATATCAACTGTTGTGAAAAGCTGTCTATGTGCTTCACTGATTAGGTCAACTGAATACATATGGAACTAATTGGGAAAGAAAATTCCAGCTGCAAACAAAATGTATTGTCCCCATCACAAAAGTAAAGAAGCCTTGAAAAAAATTGAAAAATACTGAAAAATATTACAGCTGCTCTCTGAACACCCATGTGCCTAACAAAAAACAACAAAGAACAACTGCCTTCATCACTACAGGAAACAGTTTGTGCTTCTGTCAGAAGTACTCTTCAAAAGGGAATTACACCCACCAGACCCTTCTTAATTTTTGCTCCATTTTCAATTTCTCCTTTCTGCCCAAAATACATATGAAAGGAGTCATCAGTAAGTTGCTGTCATCCTTAGGGCCTGACAATAAAATTTGGATGATGTGACAAAACAGAGCTGGATCTACACAGGACTGGAGCCACTCTACTCAGAAAGAAAAGTGCTGTGAAGAGCTATGAAATGTCTTTACTGAAAGCATTCATTCTCCCCTCATTGTGGGGTGTGAAGCCACAGGGCACATTTGACTTTCTACTAAGCCTGGAGGTCAGGTGTCCAGGAATACCTTCAGTCAGGTTGAGGAATGTGAAGGCTCAGGACCAACCCCTGGGAGACTCTTGCATCACCTCTCTGTATGCTGGGTTACTATCAGCAATTTCAGTGTTGTAACTGAAGCTGAAAATGAAAATAGCACTGTACTTTCTCCAGAAAGGAGAAGAAACTGTCTACCTTATCCACATGACAAGCTATGCCAAGTCTGTTCTCCCGTCACTTTCAACTGACTCCTATTACCTTCAGTTGGTTTCCAATGCCCATTTAATGCTTTGGTCTCAGTCTTCAAAAGCATGACTGACACATGTATGAATGAAATTTGACCTCTGAACCCAAGTGGCAGATGCATCCCTCTGCAGCAATGAAGATCACAAAGCACAGAACAATATAAAAATATATGGGCAAAAAATATTCTGATAAAGCCCACTTATTAAGCTGTTTTCCAGATAAATCTCAGTGTTATCTAGCACCTGACCATCTTAAGAAACAGTGCAAAACTTTATTCTGAAAAAAGTCTTTCCCCTCTAAGGAAAGATTTTTCATATAAACTGTACTGGGTAACATCAAAAGAAAACTGAATTTTTGCAAACTGAGACTGGTTTCTTAGGAAAACAACCTTTTCGGGAGGTACAACAAGCAAGCTTCATAGTCACACTTGTTTTCCTCCTCCTAAAAATTATTCTCTTCTACCAACTTCCATATTTGAATCTCAGTTCTTCCTTCTCTTTCCACATCCCCATTAGCCCTTACTCAAGCCTCCCACAACATGCCCAGCCCATCATAAACAACTTTGTGTCCTTATTCCACACAACATTTCAATGCTGAGAACTGAAACATACACAGTGTGTTTTCATTGATTTTTGTCTGCTAAGACTGTTGTCTGCTAAGATTTCCATTAGGACAGGCAACAACATAAAATGTAAAATAGTGTCCTTGGAATGGCCTCCTCAGGCCACTGTTGTACTTCCAAAATAGGAACTACAGGTAGGAGGAAGAGGTTAAGTTACTTATAATGACAAANTATTTTATATATTCATTTATATACTTATATAAGTATAAATATATAAATATACTTTCAGATATGTGCAGTAATTATAATTGGACTTGACCTTGCCCTTTGTATTAATAAATAAATATCAGATCTCCAGACAGAAGGAAGAAGGCAGTTGTGTGAATACCAGAGTGTTTCACAGACCTCCATCATGAGTATTTCTACCCTTTGCATTTATTAGAGCACTTCTCAGTAGGAAATGGTGAAGCTAAATTTACAAATTTTAAAAAAGTAAAAAACCCAGATAATTCCAGAAATTCAGGGAAAAGAAACTTCATACAAATTTTTAAATCTCAGGAAGCACCATGTGTACTGGCTCATATATACAGCTGACAAGCTTCAGGTAAATTAAAATACTATTTTAACAGATAACTGCCTGAAATACCAGAAAAAAAACCTTTATTCAACCAAAGCAGTCTGACCTGAAACACGGAATAGGAATCCAAGGCATTTTAGTGGACAAAGAGTTGAGCAACAACAAGAAAGAATGAGAGCTGGCAGCAAGTACTGTTCAAAGTAGGTATGGCTGATATGTCTTGGTCAAAAATCAGAAATTTTAGCAACTTTAGAATTTTTAAGATTCTTCCATTTTTTAATGGAAAAAATATAGTTCAAGTCTTTTTCATTTTCAAATTACATAAATAATATAAAAATTACACATTTTCAATTATTTTTGTGTAAAACAAGCAAGCAGATAGTATAGATGCAGATTCTCTAGCATAAAAACCATTCTTACAAAATTTGTGCTATTTTCTGTTTTTAAGATGAGCTTCCATCTTAAAACTGAGATTCCACTTAATAATTTGCCTTCCTGGTCTCAGAGTAATTCACAAAAAATGTCATTGCACTGTGACACTATCTGATTGTGAATGTTCAGTATTTTTTTAATTTGTAACTCATTCAGACCTCCTCAGAGTATAGACATCAGAGTTGCATCAATAACGGATGGAGGAAGGCAGACGTGGAAATGAAGGAGATGAGAGTACTAATAATCTAAAGGTCTATTTGTTAGTTCATGTAATCAAATCTTTGATGGAACAGGCAGCTCTTCATGAACATATATCTTGCCTACACTTGAGTGTACAATGACACACCACCATCAACTCCCCCTTAATATTCTTTTGATAAACTTTTTGTATTCTTTGAGAGTTACTTTATAGGGCTAAGAAAAAACCCTTCCTACTTGCACAAGTTACCTCCTGCTTTTAACAGTTACAGTTTTGATAATTAAATATTACATTAGCTTATTTGGGCTATATGTGGGGATAAAAGGCATTGGAAGGGTTTTTTTCACATATGGTTCTGTGCAGAACAAGGCACAGTAGGTGTAAGTGCTGGCGTTGCCATTGCATCTCAGTCTTACAAGCTGCAAAAGATCTGTTATTCCTCCAGACTAAAGCTGTCAATCAGGAGGGACTGTGAGAAGTGATGCAGTGGTTAGTGATGTGGACTGAAGTTCACAAGAGACCAACTGACTTGCTCTTGTGACCCAACACAAATTTGAAATTCCTGTCTCCAGAGGTAAAAGGTTAATGGAATAACCTATTTTTTCATCTAACTCCCTACTACAGAATACCCTTTTAATTATTGCCATTATTTACTGATTTATAAAGTAACATGTAACATAAGGTACTCAGCAAGGAAATTATGAAGCATATAAAACACAGTTAAAATGATCAAAGAGATGTCTGATCTGAAGAGATCTGTGATGACAAATATGGAAAAGCACTTCTCCATCTTGGAGACAAACATCAATTTCACTGAGTCTGGTTATGCAGACACAAAAAACACACACGCACACAAAGAAAAAATCCACCTTCAAGGAAAGGAAGAACAATGATTTTAAAAACTCATACTTGGTCTAAAAATGTGAAGACCATCATTTTATGTATGTGTTATATATATGTAAATATATATTAGAAATATATATAATATCTATTATATACATTGTATATGTATATAATGAATATAAGTGTTAGGTAGTCCTGCAAGGAGCAGGGAGTTGGACACGATGATCCTCATGGGTCCCTTCCAACTCGAGTTATTCTGTGATTCTGATATTGAGAGTCAAAATACTAAGGAATAAACATTTTAATTCTTATCATAAGTAAAATAACTGATCAGTGACCCAAACTTCTTCTAGTGCCCAAAGAAATCACTTTGATTATTTTAACATGACAATAGCTGAAGTAGGATTTCAAACCATATTACCCTGAAGTAANTGTGAATACCAGAGTGTTTCACAGACCTCCATCATGAGTATTTCTACCCTTTGCATTTATTAGAGCACTTCTCAGTAGGAAATGGTGAAGCTAAATTTACAAATTTTAAAAAAGTAAAAAACCCAGATAATTCCAGAAATTCAGGGAAAAGAAACTTCATACAAATTTTTAAATCTCAGGAAGCACCATGTGTACTGGCTCATATATACAGCTGACAAGCTTCAGGTAAATTAAAATACTATTTTAACAGATAACTGCCTGAAATACCAGAAAAAAAACCTTTATTCAACCAAAGCAGTCTGACCTGAAACACGGAATAGGAATCCAAGGCATTTTAGTGGACAAAGAGTTGAGCAACAACAAGAAAGAATGAGAGCTGGCAGCAAGTACTGTTCAAAGTAGGTATGGCTGATATGTCTTGGTCAAAAATCAGAAATTTTAGCAACTTTAGAATTTTTAAGATTCTTCCATTTTTTAATGGAAAAAATATAGTTCAAGTCTTTTTCATTTTCAAATTACATAAATAATATAAAAATTACACATTTTCAATTATTTTTGTGTAAAACAAGCAAGCAGATAGTATAGATGCAGATTCTCTAGCATAAAAACCATTCTTACAAAATTTGTGCTATTTTCTGTTTTTAAGATGAGCTTCCATCTTAAAACTGAGATTCCACTTAATAATTTGCCTTCCTGGTCTCAGAGTAATTCACAAAAAATGTCATTGCACTGTGACACTATCTGATTGTGAATGTTCAGTATTTTTTTAATTTGTAACTCATTCAGACCTCCTCAGAGTATAGACATCAGAGTTGCATCAATAACGGATGGAGGAAGGCAGACGTGGAAATGAAGGAGATGAGAGTACTAATAATCTAAAGGTCTATTTGTTAGTTCATGTAATCAAATCTTTGATGGAACAGGCAGCTCTTCATGAACATATATCTTGCCTACACTTGAGTGTACAATGACACACCACCATCAACTCCCCCTTAATATTCTTTTGATAAACTTTTTGTATTCTTTGAGAGTTACTTTATAGGGCTAAGAAAAAACCCTTCCTACTTGCACAAGTTACCTCCTGCTTTTAACAGTTACAGTTTTGATAATTAAATATTACATTAGCTTATTTGGGCTATATGTGGGGATAAAAGGCATTGGAAGGGTTTTTTTCACATATGGTTCTGTGCAGAACAAGGCACAGTAGGCGTAAGTGCTGGCGTTGCCATTGCATCTCAGTCTTACAAGCTGCAAAAGATCTGTTATTCCTCCAGACTAAAGCTGTCAATCAGGAGGGACTGTGAGAAGTGATGCAGTGGTTAGTGATGTGGACTGAAGTTCACAAGAGACCAACTGACTTGCTCTTGTGACCCAACACAAATTTGAAATTCCTGTCTCCAGAGGTAAAAGGTTAATGGAATAACCTATTTTTTCATCTAACTCCCTACTACAGAATACCCTTTTAATTATTGCCATTATTTACTGATTTATAAAGTAACATGTAACATAAGGTACTCAGCAAGGAAATTATGAAGCATATAAAACACAGTTAAAATGATCAAAGAGATGTCTGATCTGAAGAGATCTGTGATGACAAATATGGAAAAGCACTTCTCCATCTTGGAGACAAACATCAATTTCACTGAGTCTGGTTATGCAGACACAAAAAACACACACGCACACAAAGAAAAAATCCACCTTCAAGGAAAGGAAGAACAATGATTTTAAAAACTCATACTTGGTCTAAAAATGTGAAGACCATCATTTTATGTATGTGTTATATATATGTAAATATATATTAGAAATATATATAATATCTATTATATACATTGTATATGTATATAATGAATATAAGTGTTAGGTAGTCCTGCAAGGAGCAGGGAGTTGGACACGATGATCCTCATGGGTCCCTTCCAACTCGAGTTATTCTGTGATTCTGATATTGAGAGTCAAAATACTAAGGAATAAACATTTTAATTCTTATCATAAGTAAAATAACTGATCAGTGACCCAAACTTCTTCTAGTGCCCAAAGAAATCACTTTGATTATTTTAACATGACAATAGCTGAAGTAGGATTTCAAACCATATTACCCTGAAGTAAGAAACAGAGAACCAAACCCAAATTTTCCCTCTTGTCTGACTGGAGTCAGATGTGATGTTCCAACGCTATGACCCATAGCAGGGCTCCTAAAGGGTGCAAGGGTGTCATGAGAAGCTGTAAGAACTGGAAAATATCAAGAATGTTGATGTGTTCTCAATGCATTGCCAGTAGGAAATGGGAATCGGGGCTGCAAAAGAAAAGAGTATGCTGTGATGGAGACCTGCTGTTGTGAGACCCTGCATTCATTCGGCTGCCACGAGCATGTTAGGTGCCCCCAAGTCTGGTGTGCAAACACTACATGATACCAGCTTCCACGCGCAGTGCTAAGGCTGTATTTGATGCTTCCCTAATGCAGCCTCGAGCCAGTAACTTCAAAGGAGCACATCAAAGCTGTTATTCACAGCGGAGAAGAGAGTGTGAAGCCGGGTGGCATTTTTTTTCTCCCCAGTGAATATGAAACTTTAGGGGGCTTCCCAAAGGACATATGAGTGATTAAAAAAAATGAAAACTCTCCCTCGTATCCTAGAGAAAGGAGGGTAGAGGCCCCATAGAGGCAGATGGAGGAAGAAATGAAAATTTCTCTCTATTAATACATCTCCTAGATAGCCTGCTATGCTGTGAAAGGAGGCGGGAGAGCAGGAGAAAAAAGAACTAAGTTTCATCTTTGTTTCATTGGTCTTTTTTTTTTTTTAATCTGAGTCACAAAAGCTTAAAATGATGAAATGAGCATGTGCAGTCTGACTGAGATGGGAGACAGGCAATTACTGAAACTCTGGGCCACAATATCAGCTGCCTGCTGACTTCTGCGATTGAATTAAAACTATCATAAGAATAATGCAAGGACTTGCCCTTGTCCTGCTTGTCTATGTGTTTATTTAATTTTCTGTCCAACTGACTCTCAAATAAATTGGAAACAGCTGCCATTTTTTTGATTCAGTAGCTCCATTACCCCCCAATGACATCATTCTGGGCACGCTCACCAACAATAGGTCATTATGCAGCAATTACTTTATTGATTTATGGAAGTTTTTAAGCTCCTCCAGGAATATGCACATTCAAGGAAAAAAAGGACTTTTCCTTCGGTGCTCTTGTAAGTAGTGAATTGCTGCACTAGGCAGGGATAGTATTACAGACACAAAATTGAAATTTAGATTACAAATGGAAAAGAAGGAAACCTTTTTGCTATTGGTTACACCACCAATGAAGAAGGAAGGTAAGATTTCAGAGAAGGAACCTGCTGTGAACTGACATTTAGGAACCATGATTTAATGTGGTAATTAAACATATGACGCAAGTAAAACTGCTACGTAATAAGCTGGCAATAGAAGCATGCAATATTTGCTATAATCAACCCTAATGAAAGCTCTGATGCATGGGTTCTTTGAGGTACTGCAAAACACATTTAAGAATTATTATTATAACATGGAAATGTTTGCTTTCTTCTGTTCCTATCAATATATTAGATCAGCCATCATTTATACATTATACACAGTTCTAAGTGAGAAATGCAAAAATTTTATAGTGCAGATCTGATTCATTACGATCTTTCAGCCTTTAATCATCTGCTCAGTTTGAAAGCATGGAATTTTGAAGAAGACTGACATTGCAAATGAAGACAATTTGTCATTTTCTGTATTTAAAAAACTGTTGGAATACTCAGGAAAAAAATATCACTGGTTAAAAAATAGTGGTATGCAATCTAAACTTTTGAAATAGAATGGACACTGAACTGCATGGAACATAGATATAGATATTTATTTTATGAAAAGTTTAGAAGTGGGCAAATACCTACAAAAACTGTATCTGAATGTGTATTTGAATATTTGAAGTAGGCTTATACCTACACCTCTTAACATTTACTTCCAAAACTTTTGTCATTTTATTTTCTTTGCATTAATGTTTGGAGTCTGAAAATGTCCTGCTGCAATTATCAGTAGTGCGACTAGGATTTTCAGAAACCCAGAGGAACTGGGTGCCTGAGCATCACAGTATTTAGCAATACCTGAGTGCCTTACTTGGATATTCAAACTTCACTCTTTTTTTTCCTTCCTCTTCCTGACTTTGATGCTTAAAATGCTTCAGTCATCCACTGAGGGTTAAGAAGCCAAATCGTGTTTTAGGTGAATCATCAGAGTCGTGCAACACAGAGGCTCTGATCTTCAAGGGCAAATAGGTGATAGCAGCAGGTTCCTAATTCAAAGGATGATATATACAAACCAGAAACATTTCTGCAATGATTACAGTTCCTTTTGAAGACCTGGCCATACTGGATAACTGAAGTGTACAATTTATGAACATCACATAGTCAGATATTCCTTCACATTAACTTTTCTATACTGGTTGCACACCGCAAACAGAGTCATAGAGAATATCCTCAGCTTGTGAATGATTCACAAAGAGAAAAAACCTGTTAGATAATTTAATCATAATGAAAAAAATGACGATTTCTAGAAATCACCTCAGGGAAATATCTACAGGTTTGCAATCAGTACCATGTGGATATATTTCTTTGCCTTGCAGACTCTTGTATTATGATTTGCAGAACGGGGGCTTAGCTGTAGATTGCCATCACACATGCTCTAAGAAAGTATCAGAGAACTAATTGTGAATTTTTCATCATTTTATGAATGTATTTTACAACCAAGTCAATTAATTCGTTGTGATGTGTCCAATGTCCCTTTCCACATCAAATATATGTTAATATTTGAAAACTTGGGTGTTTTTCAGCAAAATTATCCTGGATGAAAGAAATATCCTAATTTTTAGGAGGTCATGGTTTGAAATGCAAAAACCCCTAAACAGCTCATTAGAACTGCTGGTATCACATTAGAAGGAACCACATAAAATGCAGCAAGATATTATGACTAAAATAATAACGTCTGTATTTGATCGTATTTTTGCACTTCACACATTAAAATAAATACGATAGACTGATCAGGATTTTCCAGTGCTGTAAGTTTAACTCCTTTTTTCCAACTTGTGACACACTATCAATTGCACTTTAATTCAAAAATATGGAATGACATGAGACACCTTCTCCACTGTGTGATTATTCTTTTCAATTTCTCTAATACAGCTGTTGTATCTTACTTGAATCATCACGAAGAATACATAAAGAAGTCAGATACAATACCCTTTTAGTAATGTGCCTGAAAACTATGTGAAATACAAGCCTGGACTCTATGATGTCCACAGAGTGGCCATATGGTTACACAGCCTGGTTATGTGCTTATGCCATTTTTACCATGTTCAGCACAAATGTGAGATCTCTGTGTGGCTCAGATTTTGTGTTAAACTACACTAACAAATTGCATTACTCTGACTATTTTGGTTTTGTTAATTTTGCCAGACTCCTCTAGTTTATAAGAGCAACTTACAAGGAAAGACCTATGAAAATTGACCAGTGAATTATTGCAATAATTAGCATTTAATTAATTTAAGTAGCACTTTCAATAACACAGCAATGCAGAGAAGTTAAAAAGCCAAAACAGCTGCAGAGAGAGAGCCTTTCATGCAGAAAATGAGGGACTCCAATCTTATTTCTTCCTCCCATGCATCTCCCATGGGCAGCGTGGGAGGTTTTCCTGCACGTGGAAGCTGTGGTTAAACCACAGGTATTGAAATTCAAGTTTCTCAGTCTGGTCACAAAGTTATTCAGGAGTGCAGAAAAGCAGTACAGCAGGCATTCACTCTCATGGTGGCAAATGAAACAAGAATGAGGAAGGGCACAAACTGAATGTCTCTAAGAATCCTACTCCACGGTTCTCTGAATGCCGTTCCTGAGCTCCCAAATGCAGCTCTTCCTGACTGCATCAGGTGAGACTCAGCAGCCCCAGGGGCCCCAGGCATATGGGATTGCAACACTGTCCTGAACAGCAGTGGAGCTGACAGCAGACTGATGCATCTGGAAGGGAAATGGGACGAATCTGCTGTGGACCCATGGAAATGGAACACAGGGATAGGGCAATGCTGGGTGCTAAAATTCCCCTTTGGCTGCTGGAAATCCTTCAAAGCCAGCAAACTGGCATATTACCAAAACCAATTGCTAGTGCCAGAATACATTTCTATGGTAAATCAAGTGGCAGATTTTGCAGTCATACCATAAATAATGTACCTTCTCCTCAACTGGGATGAAATGTAGTTCTATCAAAATTACAGTGTTACCTCAATGTATAGTGGCTGAGAATCTGGTTCAGTGTGTTAATATCTACATTGACATCTTCTGTTTTTAAGTTATGGCTCCTCAGTTTAAAAATTCCACCTGGAGTTATTAGTAATAAAAAGGAAATTCCTCTTCCACCATTCCGCTGGTATTGAGAAGGCTGCAGAGGTTACAAAACTATTACGATAAACACGTTTTCTCTTGAAACAGACGTTCTTCTTGACAATACAGAGACCAAGGTGAAACTCTACGCTTCACCCAACTGATGTAGTTACACTCTAGTCAGCGGTACAGTGTTAAGCCTGTTGTATCCCTGTGATATTTTTCTATCTTGAAATGTTATGTAAGCAGTCCTCTATATCAGTATTTATCCCCAAAAGGCACAGTAGGTAAGAGAGGCAACAGTTAAATGAACTGCCTGCTGCTAAGAAATATCAGTGCCAGAGGTAGGATCAAAAGTTGTGAATTTCTGGATCTGGATTTCTCCGTGTCATTATATTCACCATTTACAGATATTAAAAATATGTAGATACCGAAAAATGTCAGAAAAAAATATCCACCTTCTGTAATGGTGTCCGTGTCTGTCCCATTGTTTGTATAGACTTTCCAGGCAAATACATGAAGATACAAAGGTGAACAGCCAGTTAGCTAGATAGTTGTGGAGACAGCCAAGGGATGCATTAGCAAAAATAATCACTGGTTATCCTCAACAAATGAAGAATTAAATTTTGCTCTTTGGCTTAGGCAGATTGGCTTTCAGTCCTATGTTTTTTCCCTCTCTCTTTATGCAATTTCCATTATCTCTGGATACTTTAATCACCTTTATGAATGGGGTTTTAGCTTCACAATAGCTTGTGAGGCAAGCTTGTTTTCAGAATTAAGAAACTAAGGCATGGAGTACTTTCAAGTGTAAACCACAGAAGCTGAGTTGCAAGAGATTCCATTTTCTCACTTGCCAGAGTATCACTCTGTGCAAAAGATCGTCTCTTGCAGCTCTAATGCAGCACAGGTTTTCATGTACGAGAGGAGTCAACCATGTAGCACCCAGTTCAGCCCCCATGGGTGTACCAGCAGAATCCACGAAAGACCACATACAGAAAGATGATACCAAGAGGCATTTCATTGACTGCAAAAAAGAGCCTAAGATCCAAATCATGAACAGGGAATTCAGTCTGTCCTGGACTGAACTGGAGAGCCATTCGGAAAGACCCTGGTACTCTCTCCCACAAGGCTAACGTTGGCTGACGCAGCCACCTCAACCCAGGCAGAGCTGCGTTTTCCTGTGAACCCCCAGGACCGTCGCCGGTTCTGCAGTCATCTCTGTGGCTGATACAGCTCAGATGTCACAATAAAAACTGATATATGCAAATTGGCAAAGAGTGTTTGCTTTTTACCTTAAACATAGTTTTCAGCTGAAGTTTGCATTCTACGGAGATACATTTTTGAAAACCAGAACTGAGCATAAAATTCCATTATTTAAGTGGCATATACTAGGTAGGTATGGTCTAAGAAACCTGGCAGTAACTTACTCTGTTTGTGGGTTCTACTTTGTTAGACTCTGTGGAGCCATGAATCTATCTTGTCCTTAAAAAACTGAAAGAAGGGGCCTTTAAAATGAATATAATACTAAATTTATGTGCCACAGGAGCAGCATATCAAGGCCTCTGTGCTGATTAGACCCAGATGTTGGTAACAATGTTAGTGTTATGGACCAACTGCAGGTGTGGGAATAAATCCCTTTCCCTGGGACCCTCAGCAATCAGACCAGTGGTTTCTTCTGGCTCTCAGCTCACAGTTTTCAATTAGCACTACAATGGTATTGTTGTTCTCCAGCATTAGATCATATGTCATGTAAATGAAGTTGAATATACACTTTAACTTGACAAGGTGATTAAGGCCAAGGATACATATGTTCACTGTTACAAAATGATCAAGGTTAAAAAATAATAATAAAAAAAAAGCCCTGACATGCCATAAAGTTTTTATTATTTTGGCTTATCAGTAGATTTTCACATTTTACTTTCATAAAACAGAACATAGTGTAAAGCAGGGCTAGACCAGAATTATAATAAAAGGCAGACAAAAATACTCTATGTGTAAAATCATGCATACGTGTGTGTGAGAGTATAATGCTTAATTTTGGACTTTTACCTATTTATGTGACAGTCTGACATGTGACAGCCTGACATGTGACAGCTTGGATTGTTCTGTATGTCCTTTCCCCATTTTTTTGTGCACTCTCCTTACCTTTTCCTCTTTCATGTCAATGAATAGTACAAGCAGAACTATTTGCAGAGGAGGAGAAACTGGGATATTCCTGAAAAGCCATCCACCTCAGAGCAATGAATCCAGCTCATCAGTGCCAGAGATTGTTTTCTCTGTCTCCTTTGGGTTTCGTGATATTTAGAACACCACCATGGCTCACTAAAACATATTAAGGGCTCTATTAAGCAAAGGGGCCATACTCTTCTTCCACACATGCATAATTCCCCTTAATGTCAATGGCCATTACCTCTGCAACGAAGAGTGCAGCCACTAATATTTTTCTTATATGTTCACTTTCATCAGATTCTCTGTGCCAGAGCTGTGGGGCTGCATATTATTCAGTGGTAGCAAAACAAAAATAAAACGAAAAGCTATGGAAAAGGCAAGTAAAAGAATGACACAAACCACCATAGAGACAAGTTCTGATTTATCATTTGCATGGGAAGAAGATGACTTTTCTGGCAGACACAAACCCATTAGGAATACACGAAGGTCCCCCAGTTTATCAAGTCTTAGCAAAGGTTATCAAGCACCAATCTCTTGCAACCCTAGGCCATCACAGAATTGTTATTGGATCTATTCTGAACTCAGAACAAACAGCGGAATGACAGGACCCCATTGCCCCTGCAGACCCAATGAACCCCAACACTGACAACTACATTTCCTCTCTTAGAGAGTGGAGCTCAAGAGCTCATCAGTTAATTACTGATGATTACAAGAAGGACTATCAACTTCTTTGTTGCCTGCTTGTACTCTGGCAGTCAGCGGTGTAGTCATCTTTGAGTGCTTCTAGCCAACTGAACATGAAATCACAAAGCAAATGTCCCTTAAGGAGGTGCATCTTGATGGGAGAGCAAGATACTGCAAGTCTTGGATGCTATACTCTGCTCTGGTCCTTTGTTACTCTGCACATGTCATAACCTCCTCTGTGTCTTGCCTTCCAATAAAATGAGTACAATAGCTGATGATCAGCAATTATCTAGATGGACATTCACCATTTATGTATGTTTCAACCCAGAAGCCAAAGAAAACTGCATAGCACAGGCCATAATAAATATTCAATGAATAAAAATGATTCTGTGAATATCTATCAGTAACAAGTATTTTCTACACATTATTTATTTTGCAGCACTTCTAAAACATCTGTTGTGTCCACCTGCCTTAGGTACGTCCTCTATTCTTGCCTTAAACTTCCCCTGCAAAATCCTTGGAACAGAGACTTCTGTTGTGCATCCAGCAGCTGTGACATGATAAAGAATGAAGTACTGAGTCTCTAGGTGTTATCGTTATATAGCTACATACTACTGCTACTATTCATAGATTCATGTTTTTACATCCCAACTTTTGTTTCAACAGCATTGAGAAATGTGTATTCTACCTATAAAGAGCAATAGTTCAAGATGACTAAAGAAAAGTAAGTCCAGTTCATGTAGGATTTGGGAACTCAACATATCTTTTCAGCACAGATTTGAAAGAAATATTATGTTTCAAATATATTTCTCTATGAGGAGGAGTTGCAGGTCCTAAGAAGTCTGGGATTCCTGACTCAGAGGCAGACTGGTGAGGAACACAGCACAGAAGTGGCAAAATTAAAAGAACAAAAATCCCAGAAAGACATCCAAGACAGATTCTTACCTGGGCTACATTAGAATTTACAGTCCACCCCTAGGAAGCCTTAGGATTTCCATGAGTTTAGGTATACTCTAATGAAAAAAAAAAAATGTTGTCTGACCTGTTTCAACTATTTCTGGCTACAAGGATAGCAACTACTACTCTACAGTGATGGAGCAACCTGGAAACCTAAATTGTACAGTTTTATCCACACTGTACTAACTCAGGACACTGGAAAGTCCCAGAATAGGTGATGTAGGAAAAAGAAAAACTCCAGCACTAATGATGAATAAATGGGGGTAACCCAGTGACCACTGTCATGCTCACTCACAGGTGACAGGTCTCAGACACATATTTACACAAACAATGCCCTGTTTGTGGCTCATACACAGGACATGCTGTGCAAAAAATCGTTCACTCCTGTTAAGAAGTACTTCCTTTGTAACAATGTCAGCTTACATTAACTTCAGCAGAAATGCAAGCAATGTAAATTAGCAATGATATGTAAAATCTAACTTACAAAAGGGCTTCAGAATTTTGTAGATTTTGAGGCAGGAAACCATAAACTTATATTAGGGGCAAGGTTCTCCCTCCTGACTTTACCTTCTGAATGTTCCCTCAAACGGTGTGCCCTGTATGGCTAACAATTCTCCCAAACAACAATTAATCCATGCTGACAAATTTGACAGGTGAATTGGAGTTATTAGCCAAGGTTTCAACAGGTTATTCACAAGTTACCTGAACAGGAGCCTTTGCGTACAGTTGTAACAGTAAATCATAATAATAAAAGTGATCATAGTGGTATATAAAAATAATATTAATAATACGAGACTCCTTTATGGAAATTTTAAAGTTATTCAAAAGTTTCAGGGGAGAAAAAATAAATTGCGGGTAAGGGAGGAAACTGTCATAAAGATACAAATATATTCATTTAATATGAGCAACATAAAGAAGAACGCATAAATGGTCTGTCTAGAAAACAAATATATCAATCAAGGAATAGTCAGGCTTACTACAATCTATAAAGTACTGAGGAATACAAAACACTAAACAATATTTTCAACCAACGACACCCCTTCTGTCCAGTGATTGTAAATATTCTGCTACACTTACAAGAAACATCTGTGCTGATAGAACAATGTAATGTGCAAGATAAAATTTTCCTCTGATCCATACTCTGAAAATACCTCCAGCACAGTGTCCTCAAATCTTGCGTGCACATGAACAGTGGAAGGGTACATATGTAGAGGAGAAAAGAGGAGACAGAGACCTGGTTTCAGTCCAAGGTAGAGAAGTCATCTGTCTGCTTTTAGTGAAGAAGGTGGGCTTGTTCCGGGAACTGTTTCTCAGAGAATGTAAGGTTGGTCCCACCTCTCACATAGCTGGATATACTCTCTGAACCAAGGAATGATACAAGAATCTCTACAGAAACTTTCTCTCTCATAAAGATTTCCCAAACCGCAGAACTCCTCCAGGACTTCATTCTGCCAGCCCTAAAATCAAACTCATCATTAGAAGAGGTGTCACAGAAGGTATGTCTATCAAGTTCAAATCTAGTTCCAGTAGCATGGCCACAGTGGAAGACAGAGAGAAATTGAACTAGAACTCTTAACACATAAATTCCAGTCTTTGTCTTCAACCATTCGACCTTCCTTCCATTAGCTATTTTACTCACTATCCTAGACAACAAGCCACATTTAAACTTACAAAAACAGTGACTGCAAAGGCAAAGTTAAAGGTGTAGTCGAGTAAAGTAGCAGCATGAAACTAGTAAAGGCCAAGCTAAGAGGAGTTTATTGTAGCAGACATTGATTCCTAGTTGTTAACCACTGTGAATAAAGTATAGACAACAAGCGTGCCACTTAAAACTGACTAGGTGTGCCATTTACCCATTGATTGGAGGGAATGAAATCAATGGTGCAGGCTCTGCTCCACAGCAATCACACCACAGACAGGAGTATATTTCAACAAGGCACCAATTAAATGGATTCCCCTGTTGCTATAGCACCATCATGACCTGAGCAGTTTTGGTTCTGAATAAAAGCAACGGGCCTGTGTAATCACAGACCATTAAAAAAACAACAATCTGTGATTTAGACCATTTCAGTGCAGGTGTCAGAGCACAAAAGTTAATATGAACTTAGGATACACAATAAATTTAGGACATGATAGTCCTGTGTCTTTATATTTTTGAGCTCTGCCTCCTATTAGCAAGGCAAGCAGTGAGGGCCAAAGCCAACCCTTGCATCTTGGGGAGGGCAAAAGTCTGGAGAAATTGAGAAGAGACTATTATCCTACTGTTTGCTTTCTGTTGAAAGGAGGTTAGTGAGTTCAAAGGGAAAACTGTAGAAGTAAAAGGTCATTTGTCTTGTTATAAGAAACTCCCAGCTCCTTTCCACTCTTCTGCAAATGGTTTATAATGAAAAAAACGTAAGAGTGGTTTAGGCACTTAAAGACTTCTTCTAAGTGTAGGCAAAATACCTTTCAAATTAAATACAAGTACTCAGATGCAAGCCACCAGCACAGCAAGCACTGTAAACAATACTTACATAGAGTGGGTTTAATGAGTCATATATCAAAGAACTAGAAATACCCACCTCAAACAGATCCCTCATAGTAATCACTAAGCTCAGCGGCTGAGCTGTTTACACTAAAGGCCATTCGTTATGCATACCCTAACAGTGAACAATAGCAATATTATGCTGAAAAGTTGAGTAAATCTGTCCCACCTTTCACCAATACATTCATGAACCAATGAATCCATGAGCATGGATGGCATTATTCCACAAAGTATTGTGAAAACAGGCGCCATTGTTAGACCCACAATACATTACTGATAACCAAGCAGAAGCAGAGTGTAAGTGAACATACCATTATTGCAGGCGAAGAAAAGAGAAGTGTTCTGCAAACATACATGGAGGAAAGAATATGCTTTTTGTGCTTGTCACTCATGGTTAAAGTATAACCGATTTTCACATCTAAGCAATAGCTTCCAAAATATAGCCTTGACAAACATCTGCCTTTCCTTCACTTTTCTGTCTGGCTTTGAAACAAATTCTGACCAACGCTAAGATGAGGAATTTAAATTAAGCGTAGGATGCTTGAAAAATTGGATCTTTTTTGAAGCTCTATCTTACTTATACTGGAAGATCTAGCCTGGAGGCCAATAGTGGCTGAGACCAGAAGGGAAGAGGAGGGAGGTGAGGTAGAGAGAGGTGATGATGAAGGGAGAAGATGAGACTTAAAGTCCCTGCATAGGTGTCTTGTTAGTGCAAGAGCATCCCTCGCTGGCCAAGAGGAGGCAATGACCTAGAATGGGTTTTGCTTCTCTTCTGGATGAAATACTAGTCCTGAAGCCACCAATAGCAGAAACGTCTTGAGGTGTAAGAAAATGTGTTATAAAAGCACAGGTGATGTCTGAGTGATTAAGCAAAATTAAGGATTTCTCTGCCTCATATTCATGCCTCACACGTTGCATGTGTTTATGCCTGTACTAAACACAGAGAAACACATGAATAGAATATTTCCATACAGATAACACATGTATTTCTGGAGAAAGTGAGTGAGCATACAGTTATTTCTTTTTAGTCCAAAATACAGGAGTTTCTTTCTAAACATTACATTTAACTTAAATGAATTAATCAGGTAAGGATACAACATGGTCTAGATTTTGGCAGCTCCCATGGGATGAACGTTAAAGCAGTGAAAGCAGCTGCAACAGCAGTTCTTATGCTTTAATGTAACTGCTGTGGAAATGAGCTGTCTACACATCCCACACTGTCTGCTTCTAGTCTAGAGGAGGAATAGAAGTAGGAAATGTAGATAAAAAGGGTCTTACTGTCCAGTCATGCTGGGCACCTTACAAACACATGAAAAAGCACAATCCCTCACTAACAGAGTTTATAACCTAATTTAGGACTAGCTGTAACTTACAGTAGACCTCTCAACTGCAGTATCCCCCTCTGTCATTTGTATCTATTGGACATATGTGCTGAAAGTGAACATAAAGCAACCACATCTTACTCAAATGTCATACACCCCTTAAGTGAAAATTAACTAGGCCCTGTGTTTATTACAGTGGAGCTTACTAGACCTCCTTGGGTTCAGGGTCAGTTGGTGTTTCTTTATGAACCCTTTTATGAAAGTTTTCAGTGCTTTATAACCCAGCCATTAAATTTTGCTCCAGGCTGAAGCTTCTCACAAAAGGTTTAACTCTAGGAGTATTATTTTTTGTAATATATTTTCGAAGAGATCTCTTTGGTCATTTTTAAAACATAAAAGACAAAAAAAATTAATTGGTTTCAGGCCGACTTCAGGGCTCGCCATAATTCAGAAACAACTTAAAGCTAGCCATTTTTGGTGTCTGAAACCTGTCTACTGAGTATGTACTGGGACTTTTTATTGCACTTCTAATATGCATGTCTATAAATAAGCAGTCCTACACTTTTTTATGGTTATTACAGTTTGGTTTTCACCCTTGTGGGCTGAAATCCTGCTTGTCTGACTCATGTAAAGTAATCCATATTGAGTACATTAAGCAGTTCTAGGCCTCCATTGTTCATGATTAAATTCTAGAGAACTAAATCTTTGCTTCATTTGATTGTGTAATTTTAGGATGTTCTTTACATTTCTAATTTTCATAGAGTTTCAGTGGTGTTGAATGTTGCACAGCGCTTCCATGTTTGTGCTGAAATTGGTTCCTGCCCTGGCCACACTGGTGCTTTTATTCCAGTTCTGGGAAGATGAACTTGTTGGCAATGCTACTGAAAACTGATCCTGCTCAAACTGCCCTGTAGTGAATGATTTCTGCATGTTCCTGGCTCCTGGAGTCAGGGAAGGTTAGGGCTTGAATGTTTAATAACATCCCCCTCATATTTGACTAGCACAACAAACCGAGAGGCATGGCTTGCCCTTGTGAGTATTGATGAGCTTCACAGGAAGGGGACCAGGACTGACGCTTGATCTCTGCATGCTGTATGAGTCTCCCCACATAATTTCTTCCAAAGAGCTATAAATGAAATCAAGACACATTTGCAAAGGCATTTATGTGAATATGCACACTGCAGTACTTGAGAGAAAAAGGTGTTGAGAGCTGTATCAAACATCTCCACGTGGCTGACTTTTGGCTGTGGATCTCGAGAGCTGTGAAACCCCAACAGCACACTCAGCTGCCCCAGTCCTGGCACAGCTTGTACATCCCTTCCTCACCAGCTCCATCAGGGCCCTAAGCTAGTTTTAGTGTAGAAATCTGTTTCTTTAAAAATGTTTTAGCTTAATTTTACTCTCATCTGGGAGCCAAAAAATGCCCATCTTCGACCTGGCTTCCCCACCTGGGGCCCATTTTCTCCAACTACAAACTGGTGCCCCACTCAAAATTTTATGTCTCCCCATCCCTCCTCCACAGATCCCCACCACCAGCTCCACTGACCTTTCTCTCTGTCTCATGCCTCTTCCTCCCCAAATCTCCCCACCACAGCCCCACTCACTCACCTGAAAGAATCAGTGTACCACTCTTTTAAATGCTGATACAGACAATAACAAGCTGAGGGCAACTGGTAAATGGTAACTGTAGCATGCAGGCTGTGTGCAGGCTGTGTGTGCCTGTAGTTATCATGATCCGACTGCACTGAGCATTCAGCAAGTGGTAAGTGACGTGCAGAGAGCCTGCCCCGTGCGTCTTGCCAGACCTGCCACACAGCAGCTATATGGAAGGAGATGCCCTGCAACCATGACTCCAAAGCTCTTGTACATGTTACATCTGCCTAAGGGTGACCCTGCGCTCACTTAAGGTAGGGGGTTACACTTAAGGTAGTTAGCATTGCTGTGCACGTCACGTGATTGACACAATACCACTGATATCAAATTAAAGGAGCAGTGACAAAGAAAAGTTCCTTATAATTTATGATAAAAGGAGAAACAGATGTTTATAAAAAGACAAAGAAGCAAGCAAAAAATAAATAACTTTCACATGCTCTAATTTTAGTAAACCTCAGGGGCAAAACTCATGCTTAAGCAGGAAAAAATATCTGCTGCCTGTTAAACTAAGATTTACTAGAATTATTAGGACAGTCAGCATAAATACAAACCTACACTTTACCTGTAAACTTAAACTTTTATTAGATGGTTTCATCCTAGAGCTGAATCTCTCTCTACAAACACCCCTTCAGGTTGTGTCTTTACCTAGCAGATTCTTTCTTCATAACAGCTCTAATAGATAGCCCTTCCCATCCACTAATCATAGCACATCTTGATTACTGTAACATTCTTTTCTCCGGCCTTGACAAAAGCAATCATCCTCATGTCCATTAAGAATATGCCTGGCAAAAACTATTTTCTAGCCTGTTTCTTTTAACCATTTCACTCTCTCTTTTCATTTTTGTTTTTTGGCATCCTTTTCCTATGACATCAAATACAAAACTACTTGTTGTTATTTTAGAGGAACCTCATAGCTGATCTCACTCACAGTTCCTATCAGCCTTTCTTCATTAATGAGTTGTTTACTCCTGTCTGGCCTATTAACATTTCAAACAGGTTCTCCTCACAGTCTTCAGAACAAAAGGTTTTCATGGTCATAAATAAATAAACATCATTTCATTGTTCTTCTTCAGACTTCTCCATAAAACACTCTTTCTCCATGAAATCTGGTAAAACTTGTCAATGGTTAAACTCACAGTCTGCTGAGATCACCGTCTACCATGCTGACCTACATTGTCCCTTGGTTTCCTTGAAATACCCTCACTTATGTCTGCAGCCATATGTTGTCTCTTGTCATAATCATATTGCCACAGCTTAATGAGTACCACGTGTCAGCTGAGCCAAAGTAGCTATTTGCATAGTTCTAAGCCACAGCACATGCAAGTTAAAATGCACTAACTTAAACCTCAGTGAAATGAGTTTAAGAACATACATTTNGATTTTGGCAGCTCCCATGGGATGAACGTTAAAGCAGTGAAAGCAGCTGCAACAGCAGTTCTTATGCTTTAATGTAACTGCTGTGGAAATGAGCTGTCTACACATCCCACACTGTCTGCTTCTAGTCTAGAGGAGGAATAGAAGTAGGAAATGTAGATAAAAAGGGTCTTACTGTCCAGTCATGCTGGGCACCTTACAAACACATGAAAAAGCACAATCCCTCACTAACAGAGTTTATAACCTAATTTAGGACTAGCTGTAACTTACAGTAGACCTCTCAACTGCAGTATCCCCCTCTGTCATTTGTATCTATTGGACATATGTGCTGAAAGTGAACATAAAGCAACCACATCTTACTCAAATGTCATACACCCCTTAAGTGAAAATTAACTAGGCCCTGTGTTTATTACAGTGGAGCTTACTAGACCTCCTTGGGTTCAGGGTCAGTTGGTGTTTCTTTATGAACCCTTTTATGAAAGTTTTCAGTGCTTTATAACCCAGCCATTAAATTTTGCTCCAGGCTGAAGCTTCTCACAAAAGGTTTAACTCTAGGAGTATTATTTTTTGTAATATATTTTCGAAGAGATCTCTTTGGTCATTTTTAAAACATAAAAGACAAAAAAAATTAATTGGTTTCAGGCCGACTTCAGGGCTCGCCATAATTCAGAAACAACTTAAAGCTAGCCATTTTTGGTGTCTGAAACCTGTCTACTGAGTATGTACTGGGACTTTTTATTGCACTTCTAATATGCATGTCTATAAATAAGCAGTCCTACACTTTTTTATGGTTATTACAGTTTGGTTTTCACCCTTGTGGGCTGAAATCCTGCTTGTCTGACTCATGTAAAGTAATCCATATTGAGTACATTAAGCAGTTCTAGGCCTCCATTGTTCATGATTAAATTCTAGAGAACTAAATCTTTGCTTCATTTGATTGTGTAATTTTAGGATGTTCTTTACATTTCTAATTTTCATAGAGTTTCAGTGGTGTTGAATGTTGCACAGCGCTTCCATGTTTGTGCTGAAATTGGTTCCTGCCCTGGCCACACTGGTGCTTTTATTCCAGTTCTGGGAAGATGAACTTGTTGGCAATGCTACTGAAAACTGATCCTGCTCAAACTGCCCTGTAGTGAATGATTTCTGCATGTTCCTGGCTCCTGGAGTCAGGGAAGGTTAGGGCTTGAATGTTTAATAACATCCCCCTCATATTTGACTAGCACAACAAACCGAGAGGCATGGCTTGCCCTTGTGAGTATTGATGAGCTTCACAGGAAGGGGACCAGGACTGACGCTTGATCTCTGCATGCTGTATGAGTCTCCCCACATAATTTCTTCCAAAGAGCTATAAATGAAATCAAGACACATTTGCAAAGGCATTTATGTGAATATGCACACTGCAGTACTTGAGAGAAAAAGGTGCTGAGAGCTGTATCAAACATCTCCACGTGGCTGACTTTTGGCTGTGGATCTCGAGAGCTGTGAAACCCCAACAGCACACTCAGCTGCCCCAGTCCTGGCACAGCTTGTACATCCCTTCCTCACCAGCTCCATCAGGGCCCTAAGCTAGTTTTAGTGTAGAAATCTGTTTCTTTAAAAATGTTTTAGCTTAATTTTACTCTCATCTGGGAGCCAAAAAATGCCCATCTTCGACCTGGCTTCCCCACCTGGGGCCCATTTTCTCCAACTACAAACTGGTGCCCCACTCAAAATTTTATGTCTCCCCATCCCTCCTCCACAGATCCCCACCACCAGCTCCACTGACCTTTCTCTCTGTCTCATGCCTCTTCCTCCCCAAATCTCCCCACCACAGCCCCACTCACTCACCTGAAAGAATCAGTGTACCACTCTTTTAAATGCTGATACAGACAATAACAAGCTGAGGGCAACTGGTAAATGGTAACTGTAGCATGCAGGCTGTGTGCAGGCTGTGTGTGCCTGTAGTTATCATGATCCGACTGCACTGAGCATTCAGCAAGTGGTAAGTGACGTGCAGAGAGCCTGCCCCGTGCGTCTTGCCAGACCTGCCACACAGCAGCTATATGGAAGGAGATGCCCTGCAACCATGACTCCAAAGCTCTTGTACATGTTACATCTGCCTAAGGGTGACCCTGCGCTCACTTAAGGTAGGGGGTTACACTTAAGGTAGTTAGCATTGCTGTGCACGTCACGTGATTGACACAATACCACTGATATCAAATTAAAGGAGCAGTGACAAAGAAAAGTTCCTTATAATTTATGATAAAAGGAGAAACAGATGTTTATAAAAAGACAAAGAAGCAAGCAAAAAATAAATAACTTTCACATGCTCTAATTTTAGTAAACCTCAGGGGCAAAACTCATGCTTAAGCAGGAAAAAATATCTGCTGCCTGTTAAACTAAGATTTACTAGAATTATTAGGACAGTCAGCATAAATACAAACCTACACTTTACCTGTAAACTTAAACTTTTATTAGATGGTTTCATCCTAGAGCTGAATCTCTCTCTACAAACACCTTAACAGCTTAATGAGTACCACGTGTCAGCTGAGCCAAAGTAGCTATTTGCATAGTTCTAAGCCACAGCACATGCAAGTTAAAATGCACTAACTTAAACCTCAGTGAAATGAGTTTAAGAACATACATTTACATTATGACAGCTAAGAGTACATATGCAGTGAATCATCGTGGCAACTTATTAGATCACTGCAACTTAATTGTGTGTCTGTAGCTTTACAAACTGTTTTTTTCATACAACCATGTAGCATTTAGAGGTTTCGTCCAGAACAGAGCTTCTAGGATTTACCACCATGGAGTGAGTAACTATAAGAAATGGCGCTACATAAACACAATGTTGTTATGTGAACGCACTGTTCTTCCAGATGCACTGTTCTTGAAGTGGACTGATCTGTCTCTGTTCTTACGATAGCTCCCTGCTGTAGCATGCTTCTCAAGAGCTGATAGCACATAATCACATTGCTCAGAGGTCGAATGTTTTTTCTCTCTACTCAAAGTAATTTTGAGCATGTATTTGACTTCCACATTTACATGTTGCTCTCTGCTCTCCTGCAGGTTTTTCCCCTCCCTCTTCTTCAGTACCTAAACCACTTCCTCAGCTTACTTACTCCTCTTCTTCCTCCTCACACCTGTTTTTTTCTTCTGGTTTGTACTAGCAGCTCTGGGAAAGAGAAACTGAAGAAGTGTTATTCACCCTCTAAAGCTCTTAAGAGCTGCCAATGTGACACAGTAGCAGTTTCCTGGAATAAACAAAATTTTTGGAAACTTTTTTGTATTGGAGTTCCCAGTGTTTGGGAATGAGTTGCACTCCCAAAGTCAAACAAGATTGCATGGCCAAATCATGTCAATAAGAAAAAGTACATTTTTTTCACTTGTGATAGTGGAGAGTACACAGGGAGAAGTTGAGGACATGTCTCAACAAGAGCTGCTGAATAATTTGAAAATATTGGAGGATGAGCTCTTTTAATGGGAAAGAGGTAATTGTTAGCCTTCCATTCTCTCATTCAACAAGTGCTACCTTCCGACACTTCCGCCTGGTGTTATCTCTCTCTCTTCGCTGCCTGTGTAAACCTCAAAACTGCCTGCAGCAGGAATCCTGCGCTGCAGTGGCATAAAGCCATATATCTTTATACATAATCCAAGTATCCAGGGAGGGATGAGAAAGTTAATGATTCATCCCTTGATGAGCTGGAGAAGATATGAACCGGCATATTGGTTTTTAAATAAAGAATTCCCTCCATCAGCAATACAGGCTTGTACAAGCAGCTATCAAATACAATTCTCAGAATTGCTAAAATGTCTTTGGAATACGAGTCCAACTGAAAAGTATTATTAGAACACGTACTCTCCTGAATTGTTTAGCCAGAAAATGCAACCAAAAGTTCTGAATACCTAAGGAAAAACAAATGCACACGTTCAATTTCAGACATTCTCCGAGACAAAATAATTAATTCTCTCTGCAACCTAGGGAAGGAAGAATTTAACCCTTTGAAAAACTAGAGTAGCAGGGAAGAAGAATACAGGGATAAAGAAAGAGGAGAGGAATCAGCCTGGTATAGTTAGGCGGTTCACTCATGAACAAGATCATCAGCAGGTTTAAAGAATGAACCAGCTTCCAGTGAGTTTCACAAAAGTTAGAAGCTTAGACACTCCAAGCATCATTCTCAAACCCAGGGATCAAGGAGTATGTGATCTTGACGTACCTATGTAACTGGTTAATACTTCTTTGCATAGTACACATAGTTTAGGCCAACAATGAAAGACTGAGAGTTTTGTTATTACACTCCAGCTTCTCGGTCGTCTTAACGTGTCTCATGACAGATTGCTGTCATTGGGCTAAGCCACTGTTACCACAGCTGTTTGAGATTTGTTGGCTTATTGAAGACATCGTAGCAAAGGATATGACACAGGAGAACCTCTTGCCTCTGCAATGGTAGGTAGAGGTCTAACAGGTCAACCTAGAATAGCTAAAATGTCACCAAATGGGTATGTTTAAGCAAGTGGAATTAAACCTTAAAGTCAACAACAAAATATCCACTGAAGTCCAAATACATAAATTGCATTCTAACTGGATATCTCCAAAATGCCATAAAACAAATTCTGATCTAAGACATAGATTAGTCCTGCCCAGCTGGGGCTATCTGGGCTATTACAGTGACAGCATCCTATTTTGGAGCTGAGTATGAACCAGCATTACCTTTATCAGGCTGCTCATCACTGATACTTACAGCCATGCTGAAAGCCTGCACCTTGGCCAGTCTGTGTAGCACTTCCGACTGAACCAGTGAGTGTGGATATGATCTGGTCACCTCATTTGTCAAGGACCCCAGTCTTTAGAAATATTGAGATGTAGATCCTTACAGCTTTATCAATATTTCCTTTGAGGAGGGGGAAAAGGTAGCTTTGGTTTTTTCAGTAGTTGATGTATTTTCTAATGTGAGGGAAATATTATTTTTTTCGACACCAGTTCACGTAGGTCTGTTTGTAGTACAAGAGACAACTGCTCTAATTACATATTTTACATTTTTCTAAACCAATTTATTTCTGCAGAAAACTGTATCTTTAAATTGTAAAAATCACTCCATAAATTCTGAGTTAGAACAGTCAAGGTCTGATACCTTATCTGTGCTCTTATTGTGTACAAGGTCACATCATCAGCATGTAGATGTACAGAATATTTCATAAACTATACAGAGTCGACGGGTCATTAATAAAAACTGCAAAAGTAAAAGCCCTCTAATTAGCTCCTGAGGTAACTTCGCATGTAACATTTTCACCTCAGATTCAACACCATTAGACAAAATGACTGGTGTTTGCTCTCTAATGCAGCCAGAGAACCATTCTACTGTAGTTAAACTCAGCCAAATTGAGGGAAACTTAGACAGCAATATGTTGTGATTTATTGGATCAAAGGCCACAGTCAAATCAATATAGATAGTTCCAGCATAAAAAATTATAATGTATGTCTATAACAATATCAAGGTTACCTTGAAAAGAGCAATGTAGCAGGCCAAAAACATGACTAAAATAGGGTCAACACATTATCTTTGAAAGGAATGCTCTTTAATTTTTGAGCAATTGGGAGAAAACAGAGAAAACACAAACAGGTTATAATTAGGCCAGTAGAACAGGGTTTCTATAGCATCATTTCAAATGGTTGTTTATCTGATATCAGAAAGTAGATATAATGAAGATCCAGCAGCAGGTTTGAGAAAAGCTTACAGAAGGTATTTAAAGAAACACAAGGTAATGTTCCTAATGGCTAGCACACTGACTGACTCGAAGGTGGGCTGAGACCAATAAGGCCACTTTTTTTGTGGACTCAGTTTCTCAACTGCTGTTTATATGACTGACATGACATTTTCATGAGTGTTTTGTAAGACAAGTTAAAGCTCAGTATACAGGTGTTATCAGATCCAACAGGAACGTAGAAGGCAAAATAGGAGATTAAACCATCCACTCTTTCTCCTTATTCAAAAAAAAAGTTTTTCATATGGGAAGGGAGGAATGCAAGATGAACTGAGTGACACTGGCCAAGTTGAAAAAAGAGTAAATTCCTCTTCCTGCACTAACTGCTTGTGATTAGAAACAGCTTGCTAATCAGAAATTCACTGTTTCAATGTCTCCAAGGCCGCACCTCTGCTAGGAAATAAAACAGAGCAAAGGCATGTTCCAAACACGAGCAGCTAACATGTTCTGCTGTTAGCATGTTCCCTGACACAACTTTGACCCACTAGGATTGCCCACTTGAGATCTAGGTACACCTTATGGGGTAGCACTTGGAAGAACTATTTCCTACTGACATCATGACCTGTTGTATTTAACACTATAGACTCAGCCTTTGAGTCCAATCAAACAAATGGACAAAGCAATATGTTCCCTGTGTGGAGCAAGGAGAACTCTCTATTGTAAAGAATATGTTTGGTAAATGCCACCCTTTCTCCTGTTTGCAAACTTCCACTGGCCAATTTTTCATAAATTTGTTTGTTACTTGATCCTGTTGGATGAAAACGTTGTGAAAAAAGATATTTCAGTCATGTTCTGGAGCTTTTTGGTGAGCATACGATTTTACTATTTGCTATTCCATACTTATAGTAGTTAGTCACCTAAAATATATTCGCATTGTTTTTACTTTCTGGATTACTTGAGAGAGTAAGAGATTGATGAGAATTTGAGATGGCCAGACAAACTGATCCAAGTGTGAAGAGATTAGCATGCACACCCACGAAATACTTTCTGTAACCATCTTGCAACCTTAAAGCCCTTAGGTATACAAGGCCTTTTACATCAGTACCTAAACTTGAATGACATACTGACAATTTAAAACAACTGGAACTTGTTTTAAAGCCAATTAAAGATCTGATAACTTACTTCACTCTAATACAAGGGAGACATTAAGCTGAAATGAATTCATTCACATCAGTTTATAACAACAGTAAATTCTGGCATATTTCCATCAGTTTACCTGNAAAAAAAAAAAAAAAAAAAAAAAAAGTGAGGTTTTAGGTTTTTGAATCTTACAATTATTTTAAAATGTAACCTGAAAGTAGCTCAGGCCCAATGTGTTAACATTGCCCTCAGAGGGGCAAGTTGACAGGCTTTAAATGAGACTCTCTCTAAAATCACACCCCAGCTGCTCCTTCTGTTACCCCTCATATTCATGTTAGGTTATTTCCACAGAGGTAGGGTGGTCTTGAACGTGGAGCAAACAAAGGGGAAAACCTGAAAGTATGGGAACCTCTAGTCTCATCCACAGCCTCATACTGATGCCCACCCACCATGAGGCAAAAAAGATGAAGGAACAGGAAGGACAACTTTTCTTTTATGTCAGTGACTTTTCATGACAGTGAGGCAAATTTATTAGATTTGAAGTTTTTCAAAGGGTGCAGAGTCATTGCTTGGTCCTAGACAAAGTACAGTAATGGAGAATGTATTCCTGGGAATCATTCTGCAGCATCCTATAGAGGGTTCACTGTAGGACCTAATGGCTCTTTAGACAACCAACCTGTGATTTCCTCCTACTCGGGATTAATAACTTTCTTAACAACTATATATGAAGCTGTGGATTTTCTCCAACTGGTAATTGCCCCAGCTGTACTGGAATAGAGCTATTATCACTACCAGTGCAGTTGTTACCGCTGTTCCTAAGCAGAAGATTGCAATAATAACCCAAGAGATCGCTGACCCTAAGAACTCAGGCTGTGCCTAGAAATCAATCAGACTTCTTCCTACTCTACCATGGATCTGCCAGGTGGTGGTCTTTGCCTTATGTTCCCCAGTTTGTAAACAGATAACAAAAACATAACCCAATCTACCCAAAATGCTTTGAGATCTGCTGCTCAGACATGCTGGAGGGAAGGCGTGCCATCCAGAGGGACCTTGATAGTCTTGAGAGGTGAAGGCTTGA
This sequence comes from Syrrhaptes paradoxus, assembly GCA_013400615.1. Lineage (NCBI taxonomy): Eukaryota > Metazoa > Chordata > Aves > Pterocliformes > Pteroclidae > Syrrhaptes > Syrrhaptes paradoxus. Next base: position 119,386 of record VZTO01004821.1, on the reverse strand, counting down.
AGATGATCAGAGGGCTGGAGCACCTCTCATATGAGGACAGGCTGAGAGAGCTGAGGGTTTTTCACCCTGGACAAGAGAAGGCTCCAGGGTGAACGGCAGTCTTCCAGTACTTAAAGGGAGCCTACAGAAGTGGGGAGGCACTCTTTGTCAGGGAGTATAATGATAGGACAATGGGTAATGGTTTTAAGCTGAAAAAGTGTAGATTTAGATTAGATATTAGGAAGAAATTTTGTCCTGTGAGGGTGGTGAGGCACTGGAACAGGTTGCCCAGAGAAGCTGTGGATGCCCCAACCCTGGAGGTGTTAAAGGACAGGTTGGATGAGGCTTTGAGCTACCTGGTCTGGTGGAAGGTGTCCCTGCCCATGGCAGGGGCGTTGGAACTTGATGGTCTTTAAGGTCCCTTCCAACCCTAACAATTCAATGATTCTATATTTCACCTATATTTCATCCTTGCATCTGCATGATTGGACAAAAGAAAACAGAATTGGCATTTATTGCTAATTGTTAGCCTAAGTAGGAAACATAGAATAATAGTAGTATAAAAGGAACTCCTTATGGTTTTGGTCGAAACAGTTGAAAATTGTCCAGATATTATTGAAAAGTTACCTTTTGATATCTGAATATGAGAGATACACAGAAATAAATACAAATTATTAGAACTTACCGTAGGTGTTATGAAGAATATGCTAAAAACACAAGCAATAAAATCATGTGCTAGCTGTCAAGAAATTATTTGCATGTTATTACAGTATCAACTTGTTAATCATATTAACAATTTTATATTATATTTAATGTCACATAAGTCCTACACTGACTGACTTATCAGTGTTGACTGTACCAGTCATAAGAAATACTAACATCCGGGAATAACAATAGAAAGCTATTGATACCTTTTACTTTAAATTGAGAGATAATATGGTTGAATATTTACTACTTGACATGCTGAAGTCTTTTCTTACTAAACTTAGGTCAGGTAGTGACCACTATAGAGATAGTGGCACAAATTTTTGTACAAGCAAGTGAGTAAGTCTTATACCTTGCAGGCAGCTCACATTTGTGTGCTTATCCAAACCACGGCCCATGCTTTCATGTCTTGTGGCTACCCTTCCAAAATCAGCATAGCTGTATCTAAACACAAGGGCAAGCTCCAAGATACCACTCAATGAACACAGTATAACTCATGCCCTAACCAGATGGCCAGCCATGGCTTCTGTGTCTGGGTACTGTTAATCTGTGATAAATTTAAGTGAGGGAGAAAAGTTTATAAATTTCAGCCTATCAGCCCCATTTTACTTCATGTTTTTCAGACACATTTTAATTTCAGTGTTTCACTAATGAATATGCACCTGTATTTACTCCAAAATTCATAGATGAGTGTTATTTAATAGGCATGTACAATACTTTTTATTAAAATTAACATACTCTTCTATGAAAATAAACTAAATATCAAGTCAAAAGCTGATGGAAAAGGTTGTTAAAATAAATTGTAATTTGTCAGTAAAGTACTGGAGACATGCAGTAGGACTACGATCTCTTCCACTGAACAGCTTTTTTTCCTTCTGGAGCTGTTTTACTTATGAGAGGATACATTCTTGCATGCTGTGTTTTCTGCTGTCCTAACTGGACATTCGATTGATTGACAGGGCCCTCATTTCTGCTTGAATTGCTAATAGAAGAATAATCTTTAATATGGATAAAATTCTGAGACAAATCAGAATGCAATTCAAAAACACCTGAGAGTGTCCTACTCAACATTTTGTATTGCTCTTCCCAGCAGAATATACATTTGACAATTAATACAAGATCTCATATGTAGAGATGAATACAGAAAGTATCTATGGCTTTGAAAGAATTTGAGCAAGAAAAATGTGTGTGGAGCAGATGCAGACACATTGCTACAATGAGATTTAGCCACAGGAGGCAGCAAACCAAATGGTAACACGTTTGGTGGAAAAGGAGTTAAACAAGTTTCGTCTGAGCTGGCATTTGTTCCCTTTTTTTACAGTTTATAACTGAAGGCAAAGTATTGCAGTTCTTGAACACCAGGGTCCAGTTCTCTTTGGAGGAACTAAAGAACAAGGCATTTGATTCCACAGAAATACGCAAATAAAGAACTATACTATAATATATAGAAGAAAATGTTGTGGTGCTTTCTTTACCTAAATCTAAGCCTTCACAGAAATCTGATTATCTTATTTAGTCCATAGATTAAGATCTCAGCGGAAATGTAATGAAATTACAATAAAAGTTATGTATCAATAAGGTGTCAGTTGTGCATAGGGCTGAAGTGTTCTAGTCATAATTAAATTTCAAATCTAATTATAATTTGAGGAGTCCTTTTAATTACATTGCAATATTTTGCTTTTGTAGGAAGATGATTGCTATAGCATCTTTTATCTGTAATTTTCTTTTAATTAAAAATGTAAATAAATCAAAACCACCTACTTAAAATATTTACATCTTAAATTAAACAAACAAAAAATGCAGGAATTTCTCCATCCACATCTTATCTACAAAATCACACCTAGGTCTACTTCTTTTTTTTCTAATGAAGTAGTGAATTTTACATTATTATTTATTTCTTTCACCAGAAATGGCTAAATGATGATGGGGTATCCATCATGCATTTTTTAGTGTTCAGCTTTATTCCATCCCCACGACATAAGACTTCAAGATCTAGTTCTGGCTATAAAATATTTCTGCTGTTCTTTTTTTTTTTTTTCCCATCAACAAGTTTCATTACAACATTTTATACCAAAATTATTTAATCAAACCAAAAGGAGAAAAAAGTGCTTCCTCAAAGCAAAAACTATCAGACAGGAAAGTTATCAAATCTTTTTTTCAAAAGATGTTGGGACTGTAAGGCATCCTTTTAAAAGCTGCTGGATGCTTCCCTATACTGCACTCCTCCAGCCAGTCCCACCAGACTCAACTGCTTGACAGCACAGCAATTTCAGGTGCCTCTGCTTATTAATACTTACAAACTTCCTTGCGCTTGTATTTATTTGTTCTCCTTGTGTTTCTTTGAAGTACTTAGTCATGGTCAGTTTATATCACCTGTCTGTGTGCTAACATTGTGGGCTGGTTTAAGCAGTTCCTTTTTCTCCCTGCCATTCGGGCTTCCTGCTGTGATCCTTGATAAGAAATATCTTTCTTCTTGGCTTTCATTTCTCTAAGCGAAACAGGCAAGTGTCTTTTAGTCTTCTAAGACAGAGTCTCTGTTTGCCTGAGCACCTCCTCCAGTTTGAGTTAATCTTTCCTGAACAGAGGAGACCAGAATTTTACCAGTAGAGAGTGGGGTATTCCAGGCAGATTCCCCAGGGCCTCTGCAGTGGCATAAATACTTCACTGTTCCTACGGCAAATACTTCTCTTACTACATATTTAGGCCAGTTTTGCCTTTTCTATAAACTCCTCACACAGGTGGCTTGTCATTCACAGTCATTTCCAGTTGACAGCTAAGACACTGTGTATAGCACCATAGAACGGTTTGGGTTGGAAGGGACCTTAGAGATAGTCAAGTTCCAAGCCCCCTGCCATGGGCAGGGACACCCTCCACTAGCCCAGGTTGCTCAAAGCCTGATCCAACCTGGCCTTGAACACCTCCAGGGCTGGGGTATCCATCATGTATTTTTTAGTGTTCAGCTTTATTCCATCCCCACTATGTAAGACCTCAAGATCTAGTTCTGGCTGTAAAATATTTCTGCTGGTTTGTTTGGTTTTTTTCCCATCAACATGTTTCATTACAGTATTTCATACCAAAATCAACCCAACACCTGTAGAGGAACTCCATTAATAATTTCTTTCAACCTCTACACCTATTCTGTGTCTCTGCTGTAGTAAATTCCTTACTCAGCTGTGTCAATCTACTGTTCTTTTGTTTATCTTCCTTTCTCCGGTTGAAAAAATTATTCAAAAATTTTAATGAAGCATTAACTGCTTACTGCATATCAGTCCAGATAGATTGGATGTACCCCCTCCCCTTTGCTTGGAAGACCAGCTATTGTATGAAATAAAGCTATTCGTTTTGTCTGGCATAATTTATCTTTTGTAAACTCAAGCTGTATTTTATCTCATTTTCCATTTATCCTGCATTTTTACTGTATTCTACAAACTTTGCTTTGAAGTCTAACTCAAAACTGATGGTAGACAACTAGGCTTATAATTGTCCAGATACTCTTTTTCCTACTTTAAATATATATGTATATTGCAAACGTGTATGTAAATAGGTATGTGTATATACACATGTATATATACGTATATGGCAATTCTCTTTTCAGACAGTACTATCGCAACTTGGCAGCTGTTTTTGCCACAATGCAAAAGTCATGTATCATTTGTTCTGAGTAGTGGTGTGGAGGTTATCTTGTCCCCCAAGACTTGAACATGATAAACTCTTTCAGACTTGCTGTTACCTTCCATGTGATAATCTCTACTTTCATTTGTATACCTTTGTTCCTATTAGCTGACGTATCTTTGTCTTCTATATTAAATATTATTATGTTAATGGCAAAATACAATTTTTTTAATCTACTTTTTGTGGCCTTACAGTATTTTTCATCTCTATTCAATTCTACTATAAAGTAACTGTTTTGTCTTTCCTTAGTCTCTTCCTATTTATAGGCCTGGGGGGGTGGGGGGAAAGTCTACCTATCTGTATATTCTTTGCAAAGCATATGGTAGCTTTACTACTGGCCATTCTTGCTTTATCAGTACAACTACTGACCTTCAAGTCATAGTTATCTTTGCTGTTCACTCCTCTCATTCTTCTTAGTTTTTGTGTTTATTTCTGTTATATAGGTAGTTTGGGCACATTCTTTTGTCAGACAATGTTTCCCCTTTGGCCAAGATACAAATTCTTAACAGATATTGAAATGTGGATTAAATTCTGAATTTCATCTGTATCTCATAATCTCAACTCATTTGAAAAAACTACATGTATTGGAGTTTGTCTTTTTGAACTGAACCTTTGAACCTTCACTTATCCCGCCATTTAGTTTAAATTGTCAACTCGTGCTGACTCTTTGCAAGGGTTATTTTCTACCATCTTGCTGCCCTCAAGTCTAAATCAGTATTGATTGTCAGTTGTTCAGTTAATTTTACTGAAAGAAACAATATTTCTCCCATTGTGTTCCATCATAACTTTATCATTATTTATAGGATTTGATCTCCAAACTAGTAGTTGATCTGTTAGTAGTTAATTGCTAGAATGAAAACAAATATAAGCATCAGTTTGGAAAGGATTGGGTGCAGAAATTAAATACTTCCTTTAAATTCAAGTAGACTATTTACATGTATACAGCTAGTCATACTTGTGAGTTATTCCTGGATCATGACAGTCTTGTGGACTGGACCAAACTAATTAATTAAAGTCTTCCTGAATGCACAAAAATATGTGACAAAAAAGGGTGAGCATTTGATAGTACCTTCATGTAGGTCCTTGGACCATTCAGAATTAATAAAATGTGATCTGATCCTTATCCATAAATTCTCTTCATCAGCAACAGTAATGGAGATTGCTTTTTCACTTCCATGATGTGTAATCTCTGTGCAAGTGAAGGAAGAGTGGCTGCTGAAGAACATGCACTTGCATTACTTAGTCTATACATTTGTCATCAGGAGAGCAGGGAGGAAGCTCTTGATCTGTTTCTGACCCTGACAACTCTCCTGATATATGAGGCAGAGGGGTTGCAAAGGGGCAGGCAGAGGAGGCAGACGGCATAATCCACATTAAACTGTGTATACCCAGAGACCTGAGAGGCACCACTACATACCAGCTGTCATACAGAGATTTCTTTAGCTGTGAATATACACCCAGTTTATCAATGTCAGTGATGCTTAAGACATTAACGCTCCCTAGCTGCTTGCTGCCATTATTCTTCCAGCAGTGACCAACCCCACAGCAGACATGGTGGTAGGGAATCTATGAGCAGTTCTCATTTGTTTCAGCACAGAATTAGACAGATTAGTTTAATCTGCCGATGAACTGACCTTGCTGAGTCTGCACTGGGGCTAACCAGGGTGGGTTTGCACACTGGCTTCTCCAGGAAAGACTGCAAAAGTGAGAGCTCACAGCTGGTAGCCAGCCTCCCAAGCAGCTGGGAAGCCCATAATGTATTCACCACACAGATGTTTGCAAAATGAGTATCTGTCTACAGTTTTATTTTCCAGAGGAATCAGCCACAAGCTGCAGAGGCTCTGGGGTGGGTATCATCCAGGCCATGCTCCTACTCTGTAGGTTAGACCCTCAGATGTGGGATACCTCACACGCAAAATGAGAGAGAAGCCAAAAGTACCTGCACATTTTGATGCCCCACCTAATCCCTGGACTTCAACAGATACATGCTCCAGACTCTAGGGAAATGCAAAATATATGTAAGTAGCTAGTTTATCAGCTAGTGGTCACTGAGGTACAGCAGCAATCCAGGCTTTGCTTTTTCCCTCAGACTGTTATTTGAAGTCATGAGAGTGTAACTTACATTGGATAATTGCAGGGTTCCACTTAGATAAATGAAGTTATTGTCTCAGTGCCTATTAGCATTACCTAAGAAAAACTTAATTAGGTTAGAATTGCAAATACTGTTAAAGTTCATGTTAGCACATCAAATGACTACTGCCAGACAATTTTTTTTTTAATCAATGTCTCAACTTTCCTGTTAACAGTTTTGGGCTTTTGGCTTTTACCTTTAACACTAAGATTTTCTTATTTTCAAGTATAATTTATGTGTCTAATGCAACATTATAATGTAATTGTTCATCTGTGGTCTATGTAGAAACTGAAGGTTGTTTTAATGAAGTTCTTAACTGGGACTCATTTTTAAGGCAATTTTTACAACAATATGTAAAAACAATGTTTTCACATCAGCAGAGATTGTCATTCATATGTAGTATGTGCTTTGAAGGCATTTCTGAAGCCCTCGTAAACCACTGGCTCACATGAGGACTTTAAAAACTCTTCTTGTCTTTAATCATTCCTAAATTAACACTTTTATATTTACAAAGTCATCCACAACCAGCAAAAACTCTAGTAACTGCAACAGAGGTATAGCAGAATGAAAAGAGCCAAATAACTCAAACACTTGACTTCTACATTTTGCATATGTTGATAGCATTTGGCCTTGGAGGGAGAAAAGAATAAGCCAAACGTGGAGTTCTTAGGTCAGATTACTAAGTTTTTTAAAAAAAAATCAGATATCTGAGTCTGCTTTTCTCCCTCTTCTAGAAGCAAACTGCCAATGGTGATCAGACCTGAACAGCAACAGCAGTAAATTCTTCCTCAGCACAGAGCCATAGGAAAAAAATTACCACAATTATTTTTGGACTGGATGCAGCTGAATCAGTTGCCATTGCTGCTGGACATACACCCCACGAAAGGTCACCAGCCAATGAGGAGCCAGCAGGGTACGAGTTTCTCACCCGTGGCAGCTCGCAGCCGGGGGCATTAGTAGAAAGTGCTATAATCTTCCTTTTACTTCTGTGCATGAAGAAGGGGCAAAGACAGGGCCCTTTCTTCCAGAGCAACGACTGTGGAGGCGACCTCCCAGAAAGGCAGGAGACATAGCTGGGGAAAGATAGTGTTTTGGAGCCATGGCCGCATCCAGCCAAGCTGCTCAGAGTCCTGGAGCAAATACAGCCAGAAGGACATTTAACAATACCACCGTCACTGTCGCGCTGAGCTGAGTGAATACCGCTGCCATAAACGTTTTAATGGATGGTTTATCATCCAAATGATTCTGAGTGGGAGTCTTTAAAAGCATGCTGTGTTGGTGCAACTTCCCTGTAAAAAAATCCTCATAAGATTTCACATTACTTCAGTAGGACCAGAATTAGGCCAAAGCCGAACGTCTCTGAAATACTGCCCTCCGGACATGCTGAGCAGAGCAGGGCTGGAAGAGAAGCAGTGTTTTACATTTAGCATGACCATTTCAATGCCTGCTTTCTAACATGGTTTTCTAACAGTGCCATCTTTACGGAGCTGAACTTGCTTTCTCTATTTATTTTTTTTTCTGTTTTACTTTCTTATTTTTTTTAATGTGACTTTTCTGGACTGGTGAAATAGTTACTGTATGGCTCTTTTGCAGCTTGGCTCTAGCCAGTGTCTCTGGGTGACCACAAAAGCCTACTTTGCTTTGCAATAACTCCCCTCCTGATGCACAGTATGAGCGCAGCCCTCTCGCAGAGGAGCTCAGGAGTTTCCTACGCTAATTGTACCCCCGCCAGTCGCCGATTTCCCCATAGCAGCAAAGCCAGACTTTCTTACAGACTGTTAGTGTTTTCCACTCCAGTACCCAGTGCCAAATTCTCCCATGGCTTGCTGCAAGTTTCCTGACAAGATACGCTTTTAGCACGACATACAGGGGATTAACATAGGCAGGCGAGGCCGGGCTCCCACCACCCCACCGGGCAGCACTGGAGGAGGGCCCAGCTGGTGAGGTGGGGCCCAGCCTCCTCAGCCCTCCCCAGCAAACCCCCTGGCCATAGTGACCGAAATCGGAGGGCTGCCCGCCAGGGCTCACAGTCCTGCCACCGCCCTTCCCTGAGGTACGAGGACATGAGGTTTCCTGGAGAAAGCAGATACAGATGCCGCTGGCAGCTGAGGGGAACCAGGGCACGGCTCCAGGTGAGCAGCAGTGACTAAGCAGTGCCAGGTCCAGAGGAGCCCAGGGGACGTGGTGACTCAGAGGCACACCTCTGGCTCCCCGTTCTTCCCCCATGTCCTCAGGCGCAGAGGGGGGCTGGCTGCAAACCGCAGCACTTCCCCACAGCTCTCTGAAGGGGGGCACACCGCCACAGGGTGTCTGTGCCCAGAAATCCTTCCCTGGCCTCCTCTGCCCACGTCTGGAGCTGCTGTAAGGCCAGGCAGTGGTGGGACATGGGCCAGCCCAGGCCGGGAGAGGAAGGGGGGGGGCAGTAGCCCTGTCCTTGGGGGCTGCCAAAAGGAGAGCATGGAGCTGCACTAGCCAAGGGAGCAAGGAGACAGCAGAAACTGTGTGCTGTCCAGGAGACAGAGAAAGGGACAAGTTTTTGCTGGTGATTGAGCGAAATAGGCCTGATATTGCACGAGTTTTGGGGGGGCTCGGAACGATGCCCTACAAGAGCTGTATGGCGGCCAATAAAGTGGACAGGCAGTATGAGTCACTAGAGTCCACTCATTCTTACTGTAACACAGAGGAAAAACCAAAAAAAATCCCAAAAGCTGGTTTTGGAAGTTGCATTATTGTTTTTCCAAGCAGGCTGGGCAAGGCGGTGATCTGCCTGGCTGTCAGTGTGGGGGAGAAGATTCCTGGTGCAGATCCAGGATCCAGGGTAATGGTGGAGGGCTGTGTGCCACCTGTGCCCTGCCCGTGAGCATTGCCCGGTGAGACACAGCCGTGACCGCACCGCTCCAGGTGGCAGAGCTCAACTGGCATCCACCAGCCTGTGTTGGCCCTGCACCACAGGGAAGGGGGGTAGAGGCAGGCAGGAATGTCCTCTGGAAGGGCATGAGCTTTGCTGACAGTTCTTTTGATGTTGCAAAACTTGAAGCTCTGAGTCCTGGAGTCAGGAGATGATATGAGGACCTATACTTTTGGTTTCTTGTATGTTGAATTTTTAGCCCTAAAAAAACCAAAAGGCTACAAGTGTGTTCTACAAGTATATTGAAAGGAAAGCACAAAGAAAGCAAACACACATAAACCCCTAGCTAACCAACACTGTAAACACTCATGACTTTTAAACTGGCCTTGGGTCAGTTTCTAGTTCTGACTTGTAGCTCTTTAATTGCTAGAGTATGCCCACATACCGAAAAAAACACCTCAGAAAAAACTTTAGCATACATTGCCCTCATTCTTCTGCTAGTAAAGAGTATGTTCATTTTTAATAAAAGCAGTAAGAAATAACAGCACATGAGGATGAAAGCAGTAGGCTTACAACACTGCATGTGTTTTCCTAAGACGTTCCCATCTTCCTCTGTCACCTGGCCCCAGGAGTGCTCGTGCACACACAGACACATCACACCCCTGAAGCAAAGGGTCTTGCCTGTTCCCTTACAGATCCAAGCCAGGACTGTGGAGGTCCACTGGACCAGATCAGCATTTAAGTGGTGAAAACCAAGCTCCCAGAACCACGGTACACCCCACCTCTCTCGCACAGAAGTAGCCAAGAGCAAGTACTCAGTAGGTAATGCACAGTTTGTTACATATTTCCAAAAAAATACACATTTCTTTCTTTATCCTGGATGCAGCCTGATCAGCACAGAGCTGTTTCCTGGTCTGCCACAGCCTGCTTGGTTCAGTAGTTCCCACAATGCTGTGCCAGTTTGTCTTTGCTGGCTACAAATCTCTCAGTGTCCTGCCCTTTACTCTCTGCTCTCAGATCCCTTTCCCAGACAGATACTATTTTCCATGCATCAGAAGCAGCCACAGTCTCAAACATATTATGATTTTTCCCAGTACCATTGTCTCTGTGTTTGCTGCTAATATGGAAGGGCACAGCTTCTCCCCACTTGCTGATTTCCCTCCAGTCTTCCAGACATCATCTCACATAATTTTGCCATGGCTTTATTGCCCAATCACTTGCCAAACCACTTGTAGCTTTTTTCTGACCCAAATCTGCAAAGATTCAGTGATTTGGTTCTATGTATGCCTTTCAGCATTAACTTTTTTTCCCTCGTACTCTCCTAGACAAAGATTATCCATACAAAGCAATGTATAACACACCATTAAAAAGTCCCAGAAATTAGGTTGAGCAACACATAGAAATACTTAAGGAGTGGCAACAATATTTGGGTCTGGGCAATAACTAATTCAAGCCCCTAAAGAAAGAAGATGTGCTAGCACGAAGATAGATCAATGGCTGGAGCTGAGAAGTAGTAAGGTAACCTAGCCTGTGCAATAGAAAGTTTTGCAAGACTCTAAGCCAAACTGAGCACCAAAAGTGGTGCTGATGCATTGTAGTGATGTGGTATAAAGGTAATTAACACTGCTGCTGGTAATGTTGCTTTCCAAAATGCTCTGCACCAAGCCATGTGAGTACATCACTTCTAGTTCTGCTACTCTGAAACAGTGCACCATGTCCCCAAGCTCTCTGTAGCTGCTGAGCTCCTCAGATCAAGCTTAGACACTTAATAGATCCATGTAACTAATTAAGGACAGTAAATTGTCTCTACTCATGAAGCAGGACTGGAGAAACAATTGGAGGAATAGGGGATGGCAAAGGGAATGAACTGAGATGACACATGGATTTTATTTTCTCAGCAATAAAGCTCATTTTTATGAAGCAAAATGAGGAAGGTGGAGTCACCATGTCATTTCATGAGGGAACTGAAATAGAAGACAGAGTTCTGGGCAAGTGGCAACACCTTAATCTCCAAGCTATTAGGGTACTGGTCTTAGAAGGGAGGAAGCATCCAACAAGACCTATAATATATTTCAGTATCATGTGTTACTAAGCTTAAGCTCCATTAATGAGCAATCTCTAGCATGAGAAGGACCCGGTGCCACATTATGGCCAAGAATTTTATTGGACTGTAAGATCATTGAGGAACATATTTTAAATCTTGATTAACTTTTTAAACTCTAAATGTGGACTCTGTTTCTTTTGGCATATGTAGTTTGCGTCTTTGAATAGGCAATATGACATATTTATGTGTGAGATTATCAATTACTGTGTGATGAGTGATTAAATTTATATATTCAAAACCTGATTGACTTTCACTGACTGTTTTCCATTTAAAGAAACCCTTGCTTATATAGAAAGCATAAATCATCAGCCCATTCTTAAAAGGCAATGATTGCAGAATAATAATTTATAATAGCAACATTAATATCAATTATTCTGCCTGTAAGAACAGTTCCCGCATACACTAAAATATGAAGGTGAAAGAGGTAATAACTAACTAAGATTATATGTTCTTTTACTCGTGACGGTGTTTGCAAAGACTCCAGTGCTAACATATATGAAAGGGGTAAAAGCTTTCTGTAGTCCCATTTAGCTATGCTTCTGACAATGTAAGTGTTACTCACTTTGAAATTTTACCACTAGCTACACTAAATTCAACATTTTGTTGGTTCACTACCAGTAACTCAGCTGGAACTGGAGCAAGACTGCAGAGGGAGAGAATCAAACAAAGAATTTTGAATGGGTAAAATAATGCAACAGAGCCACAGAGAACAAACTAAATCCCTTGTTTTCAGTGCAATAGATAAAATAGATGTGTGTACAGATAATTCCCTAGGATATTTTTTTTTCTTGCTGTTAAGATTAAAAAATACTTTGGGTCAACCAGACATTTAGTACAGAGATTTCTGAATGTTGGGAGGCCTGTGGTGTTTTCCCCAAGGACAGGTGATGCAAAAGACCTAACACATAAACCAATAGCCCTATTGAGAATTTCTGCTTAAGGCGAGGAGTCAAAGGCACTGTCATTTCAGTAGGTTTAGTCGTTTCACTGTCTAATGTGTCATTTTCCTCAATTTCAATCCTTACGATTTTGAAGGACAGCTTGAAAACAAGAGCTATTCATATAAGATTTTGCCACATCCCCATATAGAGAGAGCCCTAATAAACAATTGTGCAAATGTCTTTGTGAACCTTACATGGATCTTAGCTACAAGACTTGGGTGATCTCCACCAACATTTTCACAGTGGAATACCGTGGCAGGGAAGAAGATAAGAGTGGAACAGGCCCGACAAGCAGCCATCTATCAAAAGAGAAGCCTCTCTTTTGACCTCTGAAACCTCGAAAGAGAGATTTCTCTTTGTGACAGATGATTGCAATTCTGAGATAAGAGCACAGAGAGAAGAAATATCTCACCTCTGCATTCTATAAACCCTAAGTATCTGTTGGTCCTGTCTCTTTCTTACTACCCACCAGTTACTCCCGTGCTGTCATGAGAGAAAGAAAGGCAGGTGAATGATCCCAGGCTGCTGGGAACCTACTGTTGCAGGAAACCTTCCCAAGGTAACATAAGTGGCTGCAGCAGCAGAGGGCCACTCTGAGAGAGAGCAGCAGAGGCTACGCAGAATGGTGTGCATCCTCTATCTCAAACAACCTAAAAGACTATAAATTAGCACAGGCAAAGCCTACAGTCATTGTTTAGTCCCTCTTCAAGTAAAGCTTCCCTTGACTTGAAGGAAGGAAGTGCTCTGATGTTAGTGGAAGGTATCTGAGTGGAGAATACACTCCCTTGGCTTGTTATGATCATATCAGACACTAACTTGGCAAATATGTTTCCAAACTTAAACAACTAGCTTTAGCAATAGAAAAGTACAGCCAAGAACCATGTTGGCTTAAGAAATGGGTATGTTCACATAAAGTAAGAACTGACCTAAACTAGATCATGATATTCCCTGAGATTTGTAAAAAAAAAAAANAAAAAAAAAAAAAGTTTCTGTATGTCTCTGCACTTCAACACTCACTGCAGAGACTGCAGTTATAGGTTCTTTGGAAATGCAAATTAGACAACAGTGCCTGATTTTGCCTGGCACAAGGAAGGGAAGCGCTAAAATATTTTGTGATGGGTCTGAGCCAGAAGTCTAGAAGACTAGATTTAAAGCTAGAGGTTTAGATCGATCTTTAAAAGAAAAGCTATTGTCACAGATTTTCTATTCCCACTGAATTCAGGACATACTGAAATCTCCTGACAACTGATATTCTCTTGAGATTTTCTACCTCCCAGTTTCCATCGAGTTTGTACAAAAGCACTACTTCATTTCATGGATATTTTTGAAAACTTGCATAAGAGATGTGAGACCAAACCATAAAGTTCATATAGTCATCTGTAATTTTTGCAGGCTTATGGGGGGTATTAGGATCACAACTGCTCTATTTCAAATAACTCCCACTAGGTCTGAACTGAAAAATAAAACTAGGCCAGTCTGCACACGCTGGAACAAACTCTAATCCAAGCCATGTCCAACAAAATAATGGGGGGTGGAGGGTGTAACGGGCCTGTTTTCCTCTTCCTCTTGGGACTGTTTAATAGATATACATCTATTCCATCACTGAATATTTGTAAATTAACATCCATCCATTTTGTAACTCTTTTCTAGCACTGCCCTGTACTTTTACGTCAACATACATATTTCTATTCAAGAGATCATTACTATTATTTTAAAGCAGATGGTTTGAACATAATCCACATAAATAGTAGATTGGCACTGCCAGTCATGATGGCATGTGTAGAAAAGAGCTGGCTGATGTGACAATATTTAAAGATTAGCAGTCTGGGACACTACAAATGACAGTGTCTCTTGCCACTGAACCTAATGCTTGTGCTATGGCATTCAAGTAAAGGCACAGCAGTCATCATGCCAAGAGATCTGGTAAACTTACTGTTTAAAAAATAAGTTTTACTGTAGGTATCTACTGAAAACAGTGGGGGTGGCCTAGACCCCTCTGTAGAAAAGAAATATGAAACTCACACTCATTCCTCTCCTCATACTGACATGAACAGATGGAGGGCTCATGACAATCTGTGCCCTGACCACTTCTGTGAATGTGCCAGGCATGGCTTTGGCTTTTTCTCTGGGACACTGGGAAATTACCATTAATATTAAATACATAATTGTTTAAAATTATATATAATCAGTGTCCAGTAGAACCTGTGAAAACACTGCATATTTTAGAAGCACTCGCGGTGTATGTGTGCCCTGCAGCTGACCCTATGCAGCTGTAACTATCTCAAGTTGCAGCTGATCGAGAGGAATGCGACATCACTCCAAGCCATCGGTTCTGTCCATGACACTTCATCAAAATACCCACTTAACAGTCCATATCTCTGCTGTCTTGCCAGTTTATTCCCTCTGCTTGGGTTGCCATGCTGACTCATCTCCCACTATTAAGCTTGTGCCTATTAAGGCTGGCATATTAATTCAGGCAATTCTCTTGGGTCTGGCTTGCTTGCAGGCATGTTAGGTCTTCTTGACCAAACTTCTCCTAGCTACAAGAGCATCTAGGTCCTGGCTGCATTTGTCATTAGGTAATGGATGCATGTCCTGCTTACTGTTTTGACACACAGGTTCTTGTTTTGGCTCCAAGGGCAACATTCTCACTGAGGTTGGGGAAGAGAAGGGAAATGCATGCAACACCCCGTAAATACTAATAAACAGTAAAAACAACCGGGCCGTCAGTGTGGTTTCCATTTCTGGTTAAAGGGAGGGGATAATGTGCTAGTTCAAACAACAGAGCTAATAAAGGACACATTTTGAATTTCAGTAGCTAGTCAAAAGACTGAAATCTTCAAGGTCATGACAAACCCTTTGAGGGTTTACACATGATGCACATTCACAAGTCATGAAGTCTGCCCACAATGCTTGTTTAACCACATGACACTTCAGTAGAAGAGCCAGCCACATGTTCAAATTGCCACCGCTGTCTTTCCGGCCATGCACTGACATGCCTCAAGGGTACTGAGGGGGTTTGTCCAGTACCCAGGGGAAAAAGAGAAAAG
This sequence comes from Syrrhaptes paradoxus, assembly GCA_013400615.1. Lineage (NCBI taxonomy): Eukaryota > Metazoa > Chordata > Aves > Pterocliformes > Pteroclidae > Syrrhaptes > Syrrhaptes paradoxus. Next base: position 103,956 of record VZTO01004821.1, on the reverse strand, counting down.
AGAAATGTGTTGAAGACTTAGCTTGCAGACTTCTAAGACCATTACAGCATATGTGGAAATGTAAAACAACTTCCTGCACAAGCTGTAACATACCAATAAAAAACCACTTAAAACATCTCCAAACTATCAAAGTCAGAGATGATTTGATAGAACCTCAGAAATCCCATAATCTGCTGTAAGTAGTAGCTAAGACTTTGGCTTCACCCTTGTGTCTGCAACTGGGGAAGAAGCAGGAGGATAATTTATCCAAATCTGGAGTAATGAAGTGTTAACAAAAACCATATGAAGTTATTACTACAACCACAGGCCGCAGAATGTGAGGGAAGAAGGATCTCAGGAGACCTACCTATTTTCAGTCATCTCCTGCTTCATAGTTCATCAAAAGGTGTTCACCAAAACAGGAGGCAAGAAACAGAAATTAAGTGATTCATTAGGCCTAATGAACAATGCTGATCATATCATCTCTAAAACACAGTCAGCCGACATTGACATATACATACTTTAACTCATTCTTCCCAACTTTATTAGGCACATATGTCTACAGCAGACACAAATGAAACATTCTACAACTAGGCTCCAAGCCAAAAACTAATTTATTCTTTAATGTGGCAGTGATTACTTGGTGGTTCCTTGAGCAGAGATGACAGGTCTGAGCTAATGGAGTTGTACTGTAAGTTAATATAAATCATGACAGAGCAATTAATTACAGAAACCACTGCAAATCCCTTTGTTAGTTTTCCCCATCACCAGAAGGATTTAATAATGTTCATTTTGCTAAGTTCCAGTGACATTTACAAGTCTTAAACCATTTTTAATCAAATCAATATCTCTGGCTGCTAAATTTAGTTGTGCTTTGCTAGCGAGTCCTGGAATGCATCAATACTAATGTTTCCTACCTTCTGTTCAAGTAGATTGTATTGANAGTTAGGAGACAGTGAAGTAGACAGATATACATATATTAGCGCTTATAATGCATATCATGTAGTTGAAAAAATTAAGGAAATTTCCCTTAATTGACTAAAAACACTTCAAACCAAGAACTATGGCTTGTTTGGGAATGAGGGTGCTCAGAGTTATGGGCAAGCCCGCGTGGCTAATACAAGGTACAGGGCACAGAGACTTCTTTCTGTCTCTATGTGTTCTTAGATCTGTTAACTAAGTGTCCAAAACATTTGAATAACACCTAATTTCCATTTATCTCAATGTGAACTGAACACATACGTAAATACTGTTGAGGACTGTGGGTGGTGATCTCACACATTGTTTTGCATGGGAGTATCTCTTTCTCTGTATCTCAGACTCATAACTATAATGTAGGGATAATCATACTCCCTCTGTTCATCATATCCACTTAGATTTTAAGTCCTTTGAGGCACATGTTGTCTGTAATTCTGTGTGCATACTACGCCTAACAAAAAGGGAGTTGTGAGGCCAATTGCACTACAAGAAAATTAGCAGAAATACCAATAACTGTCCTGTATTGTTGTATCTAGGGACCTTTTCCAGATAAGTTACTCTACAAGATTGAATATTTGCAAAGTAGTTAGAAAAGTGTCATTATAAAGATCAAGAACAATGATGTCTATATTTTCCTAAAATGGTTTTAGTTTTGAAATGGACTTTTCTAGGAGCAGGATTAGAACCTTTACCTTTTAGTATGGGTTTTCTCATTTACGTGGTTTTTAATACCATTGCTATCAACCCCCCTAAAATACAGAGGGTTTCTGAATTTTTCAGCAAAGATATTTAATTTTACTCTGCAAAAACAAAGCACAGAAATTTACCAGCACTGGATTGTTATCTTGGTCTGTCCTTAACAGCAACAACAACAAAATCTGGAGAGGATTGATATTCTGTTGCATTTAGATCAGTATCTTTTTCTTCATACCTAATGAACACATTCACAACAATGGCTCTCAGATCTCTGACATCCTCAAGGGACTGCACATAGGTCATGGACTCCGAACACCAGCACATCAGCACAGAATAATAATAATAATAAAAAAAAAGAAGAAAAACTTCAAAGTCACTGCTAGCTGCAAGGTTTCTTCTTTAGAAACCTTGTATCAAGTTCTACCTTATTTATTTCACTTCAAGTACTTATTTAATTAATTTGTGTGAGATTCAGCAATAATATAGTAATATAGTTCCTTGGTCTATGACATGTGTGTTATTCCCTGTAGACAGGAAAGAATTTTTGTAGCTTTTTTATTTTCCATTTTCCTGCAAGCATAAAAACAAAACAACGAGATCTAAAGAAAGAATGGGAGAGAAAAAAGAAAAATCCAGACTTTAAAAATAGAATTACTCCCACTGAGGTTCAAAGGCTGAGCTGAGACAGAATTCCTCATCTGCACTTTCCATTAATGTTGGGTCTTTGTGTAAATAGCATAGATTGGTAACTAGAGTTTCATTTCTTTTGTTCTTCCTCTAGACAATTGCTTTCCATTTTACCTCAGATGACACCAAGTCATTGTGACAGTAGGCCCCCAAGACCTTGCTGTGATTCTGTAATGACTTAAATTCCCTACTTTCCTGGAGTGCACTAAGACATCAGACTTTTACGTCTTGAGCTGCTGCATTAAGTCCTAATGGAAAATTTCTCTCCTAACTTAAGAACTACCTTACCCGCCATGAATAAACAATGACAGCATATGGATCAAGAATGACTTCTGATACATCTGTCTTCAATGGAGGAATCACTGTAAAAATTTATTTCCTTTCATCCTCAAGCAACAAGGTCTTCCCTGTGCAGAATTAAACACATACAAAGAATAAGATGTATTCAAATGCAGCACCGCAAGTAAAGGCATTTCATTTAATATGCAGCTATGCTGGAGGCTCAGACCAATCTGAGATTCAATTTGCATTGTAATTCTAAAAATAATAATTCTCTAATGAGAATATTTGAGTGTATGTAAGTGTGCAGACATAAAATTCACTTTAAGATAAAAAAGACCAAACTCAATTGATTTTCTGTGGGGATCTTAAAGGAAACNAGCATGAGCATGACTTTGCTATTATAAGTACGGGAAAATCATGTTTGGCATATTGTTGGCTAAACAAAATCTAACTTCAGCTAATTACTATCCATGTTACATGTCCATTTGAGTCATGAACAGTACTTATCCAAATCCATGCTAAAACCAGTATGAATCCTGGACTGGGTCAGCTGACATTATATCCCTCAGTTTTGTAAAGATGCTAGAATTTCTCTGAAGTATACAGGAGCACCTACTGTCCAAGTTAGTATCTTACTTAGAAAGGGATAGTTATTAACAGAATCAATATTTGGTTATTGGGTATTGCAAAAAAATAATGGCTTTTAGTTTTCTAGTACTAAAAATTATTACTGTTACTGATGCTGTTGTTTACATTTTGGTCAGGAAAAACATAATTTCTTAAAGAAGAAAAAGTCTCTAATCTAAATACTAGAAACTCTAGAAACTGTTCATGTCTGCCTCTCTTTTCTGGATGGAAAATGGACCAAGAAGCAAAAATTATTGCATCTTCTGGATACAACCAGTAATCAAAAATTATCTGCAATATTGTGTACCTCTAAGCAGCTACATTTTCCTATAAATATGATACTAAGTCCCCTGCTTTCCCTACTACAGCCTATAACCACATTGTAAAAAACAACAAAATATTTACTACTGAATTATTACAATACTAACTAGGACTAATATGGTTTTTTCTTCACATTTTTCTAGGATCTGGCCTTCAAAATACTGTGGAGTAAAGTGCCAACCCATACTAAAAATTATTTGTATCACATCATGTTTGTATAATAATGGTTTCAATTTTAATTCAAAATTTATATGCACATGCAGAGAAAGCATGATATCTAAGATAAAAGAAGAAAATGAAAGGTGTATTATTTTGAAAAGACTTAGGAACACATCCAGATTTAAATTGTGGACACTCCCCATAGCAGTATACCCAGGTCAGCACTGAATTTTTAAGCTAAATATTTAACTTGATAAAATTAAAAGGTACGTACGTATGTGTTTGTACAGGAAGCAGAGGTGCTCTTGTCCTCTATATGCAGTCTGTTTTTAATTTGAAAGGCATTAATTTGCTTTCAAGATGCTCTAAGGACAAAACACGTGCTTTTGGGCTGCTTTGAGGCTTTTTTTGCCTCCTGGGAGAATTCTCAAAATGTCATTCTGGGAAGATGCATAGCCAAAGATTTTCCCCCTCTTCTCATCCGATGCAAAATCTCCAAGAAAGCAAGTGGGTTCACAAAGACATCCTGCCATTTCCACCTGTGTTTTTCTTTCTTAATGGAAAGAATAATCTGTATAGCTCTTCTTCCAATGGCGAAAAGCTTAAATTAAAATTCACCGGCACGCTGCCACATGGGTATTACATTAAACACAACTGGGCTTCCTGCTCCTTGCTATCACTAACCTCCACAATTATCCACCCTTGCCTGCTTCCTTAGGCTCCCGCCCTGGTCTATAGGAACTCCATGTTCCCTACTAGAGTCATGGCTCATATCCTGCTCACTCCAGCAGCATCACTTGCAGAGAAATGGGAAAAAGTAGTTTGCAGTTGCTTAACAACCCTGAATAAGCCACTTTTTCTTGACTAAGTATGCAAAGCAGAGCACAGCCTTGGGTGCCATTGAGAAGTCTGGATAATTTCGTATTGCTGTAAATATTGCAAATTATACACAATCACAGAATGGTTTGGGTTGGAAGGGACCTTAAAGATGTGAAAGACCTTATCAGTGTGAAAAACCAAAGAGACAAAAACATTAACATACACATCAGTATCAGCCCAAATAAACCCAGACTGTATTCGTGAAGGATTCATGTGGCCACATCTGGATTGAAAACAGCAGTCAACACAGCATGTAGCTCTAAGGAAAAAACAGTATTGCCTGACTTCTTTCTTCCTTTCTTAATTCTTGCGTTGCATTTACTGTCTCTTTGGACAGACTAATAGCTGACTTGGACAACAACATACTGGGAAGTATTTTGAAAGTACTGATCTTTGTTATGGGCTTTGTTAGTTGATAGTTAATTTGCTTGTATAATTTCCAAAAAAAATAAGCTCTCCATTATCTGTATTTCCAGTAACAGCACACTCTGTATTTGGACTTAACTTCTATACCAGCAATCTCCAGATATCGGGTCTCCCCACTCCTCTAATGGAAGCTGAGGATTAGATTTATCAACTCTATAGTCTTATTTTCTAGATGATGCTTGGACACCATAGGGATGGGAGCACCATGACTATTTAAATACCTTTATGTTCTCTGTGGCAGTATCTGTCATTTACCGTGTATTTGTGCAGCACAGAGCACAGTGGGCTACCAGTGTAACTGAGATCCCAGGCCCTAGATAAGAAAAAGTTTATAACTGTATACATTTATCAGCAAACTCCTCTTGAAGTGGCAACTCACCATGAAATCCAAACGGATCAAAGCTGGCATGCAGCTCCAGCTGGCCTCAGCACAAATACGAAAGCCAGGTACAGCTGTTCCATAAGCGAAGGGTGTTTGCAAAGACACATCCACAGGCTCACTGTGCAACACTGAACATACACATACCCTACTAAAGACATAGTCATTAACTTCTCTCACAGTGCTCCAGGTTACCAGCCCAAAGAAAACAGCACCAGCATTTAAGGAATTTTCCATAAAAGCATTCAGCAAAGCATAGGATTACAAGTTAAACTGATACAGACTTGATTCAAAGCCCATTTGAGTAATGGGCAAGACCTCCATTCATTTCAGCACATTTGTCTCAGTTTTTGGAGGTAGCTTATAGTAAAGCCAATGATGAAGAACTGTTATCAAGACAACAAACACTCAAAGAAGGAAGGAACAGAGGTATTCTGGGTGGCCAGATTGATCAGATTCACCTATTCATGGCTACATTTCTTTCTTGGCATTGCAAATTGCCATCTCTAAATTACAGTACTTTAACACCTGATGGATAATTTTCCCTCCAAATAATAATATTGCATACCTGAAGAAGTTGCTTGTAATGAGGTTTACATCTTAACTTTACATCAAACAGCACTGACCATTGGAGGGAGTTGAAGGATTCACATGTCCCAGAAGATGGTTTGATGAGGAGTGGTTGTTAAGTTTTAAGATCAGAGTGATTCCTTCTGCTCCTTACTCATTCTCCTGCATTCTCGCTTTACAGGAAGCTCATTAGTAGATCAGTTTGGCCAGTTTGTCATATGTTTCATTATGCAAAATATATATATGTTTCATTTACCTTTCCTGTGGAAAAATCAGTTATCTTCAGCTAGATAAAATGACTTCTTTGGATTTCTTTTCAACTCCTGAACAGCTCAAAAATCTCTAAAATCTCAACTGGTGGTAGAATATCAAGGAACCCTGATGTGTTCCAGTTGCAGTGTAATGATCTTTATGTTCACATTTAAATGGTAAGTGCAATAGCTTAGAAAGCTGACCACTAAGCACACCCTACATTGACCTGAAAGGAAAATAAAATAGTTTAAAAGCTCTCTGAACATTATCAAAAGATCTATTTGACACAGAAATTAAAGAAGCAAATCCTAAAATGGAGCTTTAGTTCCCAACTCTTTGCTTTTACAGTATCTGGGAATTAAGTGCAAAAAGGTTTTTTAGTTGCTTTTCTTATTTCTTGACTTTTCTTAGTAAAGTTCTGGCTTTCTCTTCACTAAATCAGATCAGAAACTCCTAGGCCTATGGTTCTGCTTCAATATTTTTGTAAATAAAGGAGATTGCATCTGACCAGTCTCTAATAAACATATTAGCACCCTACAGATATATTACATTATATTTATCTGTATTTCTTGGGGATGCACTGCAGACTCATGCAGATTCATGCAGCACTATAGATTTTAAATAATGACATATTCATTCCCCTAACTCATCATAATTTAAGTTTAACAAAAAATTTAAAAATGTGGTTTACTTTATGCAAGCATCTTTGTCCCCCTGACTTCATAGGAACTAGAAAGGACCACCAGTTCAGTCTTTGCATGTAAGCCTAACGGCCTGGTGGCTTTGGTCATTTTATTACCTGATAAAGCATGAGTAGCTATTTAAGAGTTTTGTTGTTTAAAGTCTTGTTCATGTTAATAAATAAGTGCAAGACAAACTCTTCATGCAAATACACCCATTAATTCAGCATGAATCGCTTGCTTACTTGCAAGAACAGGGTTCAAATGGATATGACAATAACTGAAAGGCTGGAGAAGACTGAAGTGGGGAAGGACAGAAAGAAGTCAATATATTTACATATTCACTTAATACATCTGTAAGACAATGAGGCTTTGCCACAATCACAGAAGTGTGTGAATTGTTGTCATACGAAGCCCCTGTTAACTGCAAATGTATGAGTTGATGAAAGTGGTGGAAACAGGAGATGCAGGAGAATCCCTGCTGGTAGTCACATGTCACATCACTTCCAGTGAAATTCATAGGAGAATGCAGGATATGCACTGCCCAGACACGTAATGATAAAATCATATCTTGTATAAGGAAAGTAAACGCTTGAAGTATACTGCTGCAAAAAAGCTAGAGTCAGAAAATATTAAACTGAATTGTACTCTTATCACCAAATCATTAGATTTCTTTCACTTGACTCTGGTTTCATACTCAGTCCTGAAAATTGTGTGTTTTGTAGAATAGCATATCTCAAAAAAACAGCTTCATCATTCCATGGTGTTTAATCTACACCTCAGATCTGCACTGTGCAGGGACACCAGAACAAGTTTTCAATGAAATCCCTTGGGTAGCAAGCAGATCAAAGTTCTGCCCAGAAGAATATGCCCCATTTCTGTACAGGATAACTAGCCATTAACATGTATCAGCAGGCTTCTTCGTACAGACATCTGATACCTCAGGAGTTGTTTCTTTCAGTGTCACCTTAGCCACCTCTACACTCAGCCACAAAGACACAACCCATAGATACATACAAGAGCAACCCATATGCGGCTTCTTCCACTTACAGAGATTTTTACACAGTCACACTCTTGAAGCGCCTCCTGGTTAGACAGAGAGAAGACAAAGAAATATTTGTTCTGATTTTGTTTCTCTTTTCTACCCACAAAAAAGCTTGGAAAGGAAATTTTGTCTGATAGCTTCCTAAATTTGGTGGGCCAAAGTTCTAAGCTGAAACTCATGATTTTCACTGGAGTTCTAAAGATAGAAGAGGTATGTACTGAACAAATAAGAGAAAGAACTCCATTTAATTCCTTATGAGGATGTGCATTGTTTTCCTTAGGTTTTTATGATCCATCAAACTAGTGCAAAGTTTATGTTGGGATTAGATTTCCATAAGGTTTTGGAACAAAGCCAAATGTTTCAAGATGCAGTTTCTTATTTTTTTACTGGAGAGAAGATACCATCATGACCTCTGGGAGTACGCAGATCATAGAAATTTGTTCAGTAAACTTTAAATATAATCTATAAGTATAAAGACACTCTTGACTAAAAAGCTTCAGGTGATAAAGAACTCTTACACCCTTACATAAATTGTTGCAACGGCTGACCCTCTACCATGAAAATCTTCGCATGATCTGATTTGAATTCTCTAGCTACTGGGTGTTGCAGCACCTTTTGTTGGGTTGTTTTGTTTTTCTAGATTAAGCAGCTGTCTCCTAGAAGTCTTTTCCTTAAGCAGATGCCAACAAACACCCCTAAATTTGTCTCAAATAACTACCAGGTTATTGTCTCAAATAACCTGGTAGTTTATGCTTATGAAGTTTCTAAGATGCATGTTTTCCAGACCATTTTTTTGAATGTTTTCCAATTTTAGTGTTCCGGCTCACACAGTTTTCTTTAAATAGTCTCATTAATTCTGAATACAATAGCAATTTCACATTCTTACTCCTACATAACAGTTTCAGCACATGCAGCCAAAGACCATTTTGTCCTCTTTACTCACTTTTCATACTAGGAGCTAATTTTCAAATTATTAATTCTAAAGCCATATTGCTGTTCTATCCTGTGTACAAACCTCTAAACCGTAAACATGGTTTACATTAGTTTTGGACAAATTAACATATATTTAACAGTGCTAAAAGGTACTTTTGTTTAAATGTGACCATTATGTCAAGCAATCCAGACCTCAGTGTAACAGGTGAAGTGCTTCCCTTACAGCCTTTCACTACACAAACACTTGTATTATTAACAATATCAGCCAAGAGCTGGGGTTTTTTCCAGACAAAAGATACTGACTAACCAGATATGACGTTATAAATGTCTTCTTTAGATGCTGATTCCCATTTATAATACCTTTTGAGACCATTTTATAAGATCATAATTATTTTAATATGGATGCAGGTAATTTAACGTAATATGGCTTTTTTAAAGTATTCACTATATTTTTTCTGCAGGACTATGTCAAATAATTATCTATTATAGCAACACAACAAAAATTAAGAGAATATCATGTATAATTGACAAAACATTTTCTTATGTAAAGTTATGCTATAATAAGGCACCCATCATTCCACTTTTGGCAACAGCTACGTCCACTTCAACTTTTCCATGTTTTTTCCAGGATTCCTATCATAACTAGCCTGCTTTGGTATTCTAATTTTTTTTAATATTGAGATGACATTGGCTTTTTTACATTACTCTGACATTTTGCCTATCTTTGAAGATTAATTCAGTGTCCACAATCTTACTTTAAGACACCCCTTGGCAAATTCTTTCAGTAGAAATGGCATTAACTTATTCAGTTCTGAAGATTTTGAAGCATTTCATTTAAACCATTGGTGTTTAATCTTCTAAGTATTAGCTGACAGTATGTCAGAATATAATCCTGTGTCTTTCCAGTGATAAAATACAATATCTATTGATTACATCGTTATGTATATTGCTAGAAAATGTTGTCATCTTTATCTAATATTGGGCATATATTAGTACTAATATTTGATTTGTTCTTCACGTGTTTTAGAAATGTTCTCCTGGTTTTCGAACCCTCTTGGGCACAGAGGTTTTTTTGCTGATGTACTTGGTTTTCACTAGTAGTTGATTTTATTTCCTAAACGTTGGTTTATGCTCACCATGATGAGCTTCTTTTTTCTTTTGCTGCATACTGTTGTTTTGTAGGTTTTTTGATTTTCAGAGGGGGTTTGTAACTGTCTTCACCTCCCTTTTTAGTGGTATTTGTTTCAGCCATAGAAACCTTTCTTGATTGCAGAGCTGAGTTTTTTGATATCCAATAAAGCATTCTTAAACAATTCTTAATTATCATGCACATTCTCGTGTTTAAATTTTTCCTCCCACTCCATTTTGCTCATGATTGTTTTCTGCTTTGGGAAATTGGCCTTTTTAAAGCACCAGGACTGTAATACTGTTTTCACAAAACAAATAAAATTAGATCATGATTGCTCGCACCTAGGCAACCATCTAGTTCAGTGATCAAGTCATCTTTATCTGTCAGAATATGTAATTAGGAATGTCCCAATTTGGCTGCAGTGCCAACACTACTTGTTTTAGAAACTTACCTTTTGGAAGTAGCAGCATGAAACTTCCAGCACACATGCCACAAACTAATACAGCAGTTCCTTGTAGGACAGAGAGGTGTTTAAAATGTTGCCTCAAATGTTTCCTTTCTTTCATCTCATGGTCTGTGACATAGTTCCCTTTTTTCTACATGATCATCAGCAAGACCCTCATTTCTCGGATGCTCACTGTCTTGTACCAAAATCTATAAATCATTAATAGGACATAATGAAATAATCCCTAAATTGAAACTGTAATCAGAAAATATGCCCTCTTTGATTTTGATTCAGGACATGAGCTAAATATTTTGGGGGCAGATCCTAGCATAGGGAACTGATCCAGACCTTCTAAATACAGGGTTCGATATTACAGCTTTTATCCATAATTTATTTTGCCTCCAAATATGGAAAGCACTATGGTAAGTTTTTTTTTTTGCCATCCTGAAACATAGACTATCTGAAAATTGAAATGATGTATGTTCTTCGGCCAATGTCTGCTCTCAGGGTTTTATCGGACTTTCTAATCTCTTAGAAAGACAAATTTTTGCATCATGAGACTGTCGTTGTATCATAAATATTTGGTATATTTTAATGGAATCAAGGCAGAATACAAAACTCTGGTTTTCCATAGAATTATCTAAAAATGTATACATCCCTAGCTTTCAACTTTCGGGTTTTTCAGAGAAACTTTAAAAATGCATTAGAGATATTATCTTCTGCAGCACCACCTATTTTACAAAATAGTTCATTTGTATTTTTGTGGACAAAATCAAAGAATACCAGACAAAGAAATTTGACTCTTCTTGTAGTTTTAATTGTTGATCTTTTCCTAGGTTTGTGTTGCCAAGACATTAACAATTAAATCACAGAGATTGCATAAAAACAGAACTCCTAACTGATGAAAAATGCTGAAAAGCCAAAAGCTTTTTTCTTTTCTCCAAAGACAGCTTCAGTTTGGAAATTCCAAAATGTTCCCAAGGTAGGAACAATCTGAAAAGAAGTATGCTTCTCAGATTTTTTGGCTCCCGTTTGCCCAACTGGCAGGATGCTCAGCTCCCTACATTTGGAAAAATGTGGAAACTAGGTAACAATGCTACTGGGGGAAACTGGTAGACCACAGGAAGTATAACAGGCATCTTCCTCACCTAGATGGCAGGCACCAGCTGACAGGAGGTTGAGGGGAGCTGCAAGCAAGGCAGCCCACCTGGTAAGCTGTAGCGTCCATCACAGAATTTGTTATCGGAAAATCTGGAGATAGACTACAGACTGAGCTGTAAGGTTGATGGAAATCTTACTGTCTCACCAAAAATTGTCTCCAGCCCATGTATATGTTTTATGTCAGAATTTTCCTTTGTATGTTCCTGCAGAACAGTTCAACTCAGGGTATTTTAAGAATAAAATTCTTCTGCTAGATGTCCAGCAACTTCTGGCAAATCCATTTTCACCATCAAGGCTGACAGAATATCATTTTAATGCACTGAAGAGTGAGTGTTTCCTGCAATGTAGATGTCAAAGAAAATCTGAAATATTCTAATATATTTCATCTAATTGAATTGCATGAATGTCCACAAAAAAGAAAAATCACCAGGAAAGCAAGCAAACTGCTAACTTGCACACAGCTCTGCATGTACTTCAGCTTCTGAATGTACCAATGTTGAGTGATTTATGAGCACGTGTTCAAATACTGTGTGTCAAATAGCATCTATGGTATTGAACCGTACTCACTTCCTGCAAACACTTCTCAAGATGTTTGAGTTTTTGTGGGGGACAGTAACAAGAATAGTTTGAAATGTCTGTAGTGGAGGTGTTTGATAGCCGTCTTGAAAGCTCTTCTATATCACACAAGCAGAGAGCAGAAACAATGCTATGCAACAGGGATAGCCAATTACACAACACAGATACTCACAAAATAGTTGCTGTTCATAGCTCAGTCAGTAACAGGCTGAAAGGTATTCCTATAGTCCTACAAGTGAATAATATATGCACAACGGTAAACAGCTTGAGTGTTGAGACAGCTTTTGTTTTAAAGTACTGGTATGCAGAGAAAATCCTCTTCCAATGACCTCACAAAATGCTACAACATTTTACATTTGCCTGAGATGTATTTGTTATTTATCCATAGATGTGCAGAGAGCTTGAACATACCATGGTCTGTCTTACATCTGCCACCCTCACAAATTTTTGTCTTAGAAATCATTCAGAGTTCATCACTGGGGGGGAGCCTGTTCATTGAAATTCATTATTGTTCTAATGAATTACACACGAGAGCTGTAAGTGATTACATTATAGTATTCAGCCTGAGCCATTCAGTGAAAATTTGATTACAGAGTACAGGAACATGACAGAAAAATCCATGCCTGTGTTCTGGAATGCACCCTCCCCAGCCACAGGTGGCTATTGAAAGGCTTCATGCAATTATGTCTTCTCTTAATCACACCCATTTTTTAAGAAATGAAACAGGACCTGAAGTACACAGCAGTTGTAGAAGCTCCCCTGCCTGCCCCTCCAAAGATCTTTTGTTCACTGTTTGAGTGATCCGTGTACCCAAAATCTGAGAGTATCCCGCCCCTGATAAGGAGAAAGGTTGGCATCCTGCAAGCCTGACATAAAGTATTTGACATAAGCAGAGTTACAAAAGCCTGCTGCAAATGAGGATCCCCTCTTTATGGTCAGTTATGAGTAAGGCTTTTGGCCACACCCCTGTTCTGGGTTAAGTGACGGTGGCCCGTCCACCGCTCGTCAAATTCGATCATGAATGTCACACACGTGCCAGGATACATCACTACCCACGAGCTGGTTCCGACCCAGTGCCGCCACCACTAAGACAACAGGCTTAGCCACGACCGGGACAGATGTTACCGCACAGCTTTGGGGCTTGAAAGGATCGCATAGTCAAGCCGATCTTTGCGGAATGATCCCGACGCGGAAAAAGCTGGGACGGTTCCACATCACATAGGAATGCTACAAACCCAAAGGTCTACACGTCCCCCCAATAATGTGCTCCCATCCAAGAGCGGATGCCCGTGCCACCCCCCGTTTACACGCGAAGTGCACCACAACGATCACAAGAGTCTTCCGGGCCCGTTACATCCCGAACACCGGCTTTAGGTGAGTCCAATACCCCCAGGGACCCTTACGCACGCGCAAGATAAGAACTGGGGGCGTTACATGGGCCCACAAAATCGGCAGCTGGGGTCTCTGCAGCGCCGGAAGCCGGCAACCGCCCATGACACCACTCGAAACACACACGAAGCACACCGTGACGCACGCATAAATCTTCCAGACCCGTGACAACCCAAGCACTGGCAACCAGCAGGAGTCACCGCATTACCAAAAGACATGTCAAGTCTGGTTATACAAGGGGAAGAATTGACCAGACAGCCCCCCTCAAGACTGCCTGGCCATTGCTCATCTAATTATCGACCCGTGAGCGAGGCAGACAGCGGCACGTGCCAACTGTCGAAAAAGGTTCACCTGTTAGTACTATCAAGTGGTCGGTGAAGCCACTCGATAGGGCACTGGGTAAACATAACTCTCACTGGGGCAGGGCTGACTTGGTGTTATGGGTTTTCTGGCAGCGAGGAAGGGGTTAAGGTGTTGGCTCAGGGTCCCGGTCAGGAGGGTCCCACTCAGGATGGACCCACCCCAAGCCAGGCCCCAAGGCAGGATTAGCCAATCGCACCTCTGCGAATAACATATTGGGGAAGGACCCACCCCCCCCCCTTCTTCAGGGGAAGCGCCGTGCGGTCGGGGGAAGCGCCGTGCGGTCGGGAGAAGCGCCATGCGGCGCAGCTGCGGGAGCGGCGCGGCTCCGGGAGCCTGCTGGGTTTCTGCGAACAAGATGCTGTAGCCCAGCCCCCACCATGGCTCATCCAGGAGTCCTTCTTCCCAGGAGATGATGAAGACCTCTGATGGTGGAAAAGAGGAGAGGGACTTGAGAGATAATGGAACTGCACAGCACTCTGGTCAGTGAGAGAGAGAGAGTGAGCTTCTCCGCCATTTTCCCTCGCCACGTGGTGAAGAAAAGCAGCCGTGGAGGACCCCACGCTGGAACTAGAAGCCCCACGCTGGAGTTGGGGGAGTCTCCGGGGGACTGAAGCCCCGTTGGAAGAACGCCACATGGCAGGTGGGAGAGATGGCGATGAGAAAAGGAGTGGCTCGGACTGACTAAAATTCCCCCCCCCCCCGCGCTTCCCCCCATGTGCCGCCAGGGGAGGAAGAGGTACGGAACAAAGCCTTTGGGCCTTGGGACGAAGGGAAGGGTGGAGAAGTGCTTTTGTGTAAGATGCAGTTTCTCTCTTTCAATATCCTGCTTCTTGTTGTAAATAGTTAATAAATTTAGCTGTTCTACTGTTCTCCACGAGTCATGTTGGTCTCTTGCCCGTGACCCTAAGTGGTGAGTGAAACCCTCCTAGTTCCCTGCCTCAGCCCACCAGGTGTTTAGGAAACGGTACCTGTGGTTTCATGGACCACCACGACACTTGGTCACCCTGAAGGGTGTCCAGAGGGAACCGCGTGGAGGTGCAGCCCCCACAGCTAAGCCCAGTTGTAACTAGCCCTCTTAAGAGAGTCATAGTTACTCCCGCCACCCTCCTGAATATATTTTAAAGCTCTGGTACAGAGACTTTGCCTTTGGTCTCCTCTCTTCTTCTGTAAAAATACCACATAAATTAATGGACTAGTGTAAGCAATTAGTAGGTTGCTCTTTCGGTGGGGTCCATAGTAGGTTCCATGCTAAGATATACATCTTGGTGCTAATAACAGTGCCTGGTGGGAGTGACTCCCAGACGTGAAATGGCTTCTCCTCCTTTTCTGACAACTCCATTTTACAACGAATTAAGAATCTCCCATCTCTACTGCAATGACTGGATTATAAACCAACACTACCTGAGTATCAACCAAAGCATCCTCTTAGCAGGCAGCCCTGTGCTGAAGAAGTCAACCACCAGCATCATGTTATCCTTGACTAGTAACTTGAAGAGGTTGATGAAGGAGAAATCTATCATCCTGAAAATAATTCCTGAACTGAGGTTATTGCACTTTTATTCAAGAAACAACAATTTGTTGCAAGCCAGACAACAATAACATTGATAATCTCCCTGCATCAAAACAATCTTTGTTAACAATTGTAAAAATAACCTTCAGCTTGTATATACAATGCTCTGAAGTTACTTCCTAAATCACAGTGGTTTTCCTTTTTGTGCCCCTTTACAATGCCACTGTGGAAGAATAAAAGCTTCTAAGAATAATTCTTTAATTTTTCCAAAGGTTTTTTACATGTCTTTGGGAAATTTACAGAAGAACTTGCTGGAGAAGTTGAAAAATATTATTGAATATCTCTTCTTGAATATCTACATCACCTCTTTTTCAGCAATCTTTATGAGAAACAATTTAACCTTACATTTGAGGTGCTTAAGGGAAAGTCTTTTTTGTCCCAGAGATTGGGAAAGTGGGAGAATAGGGGTTAGCAACCACAACAAACAGCGCCCACTGTTCCCTTCAGTGAATCATCTATGAGTCAGAATTTCTTCACTTCCCTTAGAAAAAAATTACTTTTCACATAAACTAGAATTGTTGCTAATGTTATATTGCAGTCTAATGAGATAATATAATTGCTAACACATGCCTCCAAATCACATACTGTGATTAAAGCTGTGTATGTTGCATGAGTGCACTGTCAAGTGTATGTCTGATATTAGCCAGTCAGTGTTATTAAAATAGAGAGGTTATAACCTACCAACATATCATCCTTGCTGTGTTTTCAGTTTATTCTCCTTTATATATGCACACAAATGCCCTCCCACACAGAGAGTTCACATTAGCTAAGTCTGTGGGCACTTTAACAGTTAGAGTATTTGACAACACATATTCACATTAAGAACATTTCCCAGTGGCGTATCAATGATGTCCAAAATTAAATCACATCTATTTAACATTGCACTTATCAGAGTCTGCAAACTACAAAGACAAATTTACTAAATTCAAGTCGTTATGCTCTTACCTAACGAAACGGGCACGCCAGAAAATATCTGTAACCATAAATGACAATATAGACAGCATCTGGAAATTGGGAAAGTGTTACTGACACACCTCATCATCAGATCCCCTTGGAAAGGGCTTCTATATTTTGCAAGAAAGTAGCTGAAAGCCTGTGCCCGATTCTTGTTTCTACCTGATGTGTAATAATAGTGTGTTTCTTTAAATACCAGAGTTTAAAAAAGGATGGATTTTTACAAATTAGTTTCCACTATTTACTGGATGTCAGGGGTATACTGTAAAAGTCAAGATCAGCATCATCCAACTCAGCTGAGAGCTGCTTCAAAACAAGCTGGAGGTTTTTAAGGTGGCTGGGTTTCAACTGCAGCCCTCCTGCAATCACTTACAGATGTGAACCAATCTAGGAGGAAGAGAAGGAGGAACATTATTTTTTTTTTCATTTCCAAGTAAAAGTATTAATGAAAAAAAAAAACATAAAAGCCAATATGGTATTTTTGCCTTCAGAGAAAGGTGACCAGGCCTGGGATCCTCCTAAAAATGGTCAGGGCCTAGTGATAGCTGATCCCGGATGATTTTTTCACAATACTCACACCTTAGGAAACATTACAGATAAGCAAGGAAGAATGCAAGACATTAGTACTGTTATTAGGTGTTCCCCTTGCACAGAAGGTCATGAGACCTTAATAAGCAAGGACTAGCCCTTCTAGGGTTTCTTCCCATGGTTGCTGCTAGGATTCTCATTTCTCTGGTGTCCAAGTCCTGCCATCACAGACCAGCAAGCATTCTCATCCACTGCCTGGGGCCCAGGTACCCCCCAAAAGCCCTTTTCAGCTCCAAATATGTTGCTGAAAAGAAGGAGGGATGTTGGCTGGGATAGAGAAAGAGTAGAGGCAGTGAAATGGAAGCGAAGCAGGAAGGTAGACAGGAGTCCATGAATGAGAGAGAGTTTACCCAGAGGCAGAGCAGGGTATGAAGCCAGCACGACTATTGTGATCCTACCAGTACCTGAGAGCTTTGGCATTACACTCATCTGTCCTGCTTTCAGCTGGGACAGAGTTAACTTTCTTCATAGTAGCCAGTATGAGGCTGTGTTTTGGATTTGTGCTGAGCAGAAGGCTGATCACATACTGATGTTCAGAGCTGCTGCCAGGACAGTCAAGGACTTTTCAGCTTCTCTGCTGTGCCAGTGTCTGCAGGTGCGGGAGGAGCTGGGAGGGAGCACAGCCCCAATTACTGGTTTAGGATTTGACCTTAGGTTTAGGATTAAGACCCAAGTTGGCCAGTAGTATATTCCATATCATACACATTGTGCCCAGTATATAGATGAGGATCTGCCCGGAAGTTCACTCTCTCTGGGCTGTCTCTCTCTCTCAGTTGGCTCTAGGTCTCTCAGAATCTGGGGCTCTTCTTTTTTCCAGGATTGTGGTTTTGGGACTCTTATCTGCCCTCGTACCGTGAGTTTGGATCAGGCTGGGTCTTGGTCATTGAGTAGTGAGCAGTTGCACTATGTATTACTCATTTGTATATTTGTATGTTTATATATATTACTATTTTTATCATTATTATTTTCAATTTTATTGTAGTTTAGTTATTAAACTGTTCTTATCTCAACCCACGAGTCTCTTTTCCATTTATCCCTTTAATTCTCTCCCCTGTGCTGGGGAAAGGGGAGAGAAAGGGGCAAGAGGCTGAGTGGTGTTTTGCTGCTAGCTGGGCTCAAACTGTGACATCATTAAGTACTTTAGTTCTACCATGGCACTGCTTTAATGCCCATCACACTTCTTGAGAAACCTCAGAGGACAGTGGGAAGAAATTAAACAACAATACTGGATACACCCCATGAACAAAAAGCCCTGGAGAGAGGCTCCTCAGCAAGAGCATGATTTAGTATGTGTGCTGCACTCTGCCAGAAGTGACTTTGATATTCCAGTCCAGGAGAACATGAATCTGGACCCAAAAAGTCGGGACCCTACAGCAGAATTTACCACAAGGAACAAGATTTGTTTAACACTACATGCTTTCTAGTTTCCTCTGCTTCTGCCTCCCATGGATGCTAGCACTCTGCATCCATCAAGTACAGCTTTCTGGGTCTCCTAATCTCCAGCTTCACAATTAAATCACAATTAAAACACAGGATTCCTGGCTGCCAATTTTCTTTTCTAGCCCCAGAGGATGGCAGAAACCACACACTCAAGCTTTGTGGCTGGGACAGGGTTGATAGTTTGCTCCGTGACTGCTGTCCATAACACCTGTCAAAATTGGTTATATTTTGGATATCAGTGGGATAGGTTAGATATGTATGTGTCAGGCAACCCTCATAAAAGGCATGTAAAATAAGGAGCAAATCTGTGGGATACCAAGTAAGCTGAAAACTGTGGTCTATGTGAGTGGTACACGAGCAAAAGCATAAGTACAATTACATGAATTTGATCAGGTGATACCACACAATATAAAAAATATTGAAAAGATCTTTTGAACTATAAAATAATCTTTTTGTATCAGTACAATTTAAAAAGTATCCCAACACTGCCTACACTCTGTCAGTGTTTATCTAACTTGAGAGAAAGCAAAGGTATGTGGACTATTAGAATAATATTTTCCACCATCATAAGGGAATCTTAAGTTTGACAATTTTAATGTAAATAGGATTTTATAAGTTGGTCATGATCCAAAACAGAGTATTTTAGTAAGTGAACCACTTCACTTTATATACTAGAGCAATTAATTATCCTTTTAACAAAACTGATTGTAACAAGAGCACATTTCTCCCCCTAAGGAAAAAAAAAAAAACCCTACAAAATTTTAACCAATTAAAATCAAGGAACTAATAAAATCCAGCAGCAATTAACATGCAAAATGTTTTGCTCTTTTAATATGATTTGCACTAATTCTATTTGAAAAAAAATTACAAAGAATGTTAGTTCTTTGCTATATCTTGCAAGAAAAGAGAAATAAAGGAGGGATGAACAAAAAAAGTTTTTTTTCCTTTTAAAATGGAGATCTGATAGAGTAATGACAATTTAACTTAGTTCTAAGTACAGTGGGCAATAAATAGCCTCATAAATGTGCTGGGTAAACTCTGAGGATACAGCAAGGAGCCATTTATTGCCTTGTAACCTCAACGGCAAACTAAAATTATCTCCCAAATAACAGATTTTCTAGTTGCACTGAATTATTGTGTAACAGAGGGGCAATAACTTCTCTGTATCTCTCCCCTGGTTACTAGTAAAATGAACAGCGTGAATTAGTTCCAGGTAATGTTAGATGTCACTATTTTTAGCAAATTCAAACTTGAAAACTTTTCCAAGTTAAGGCAAGTGAAAACCAGGCTGGGTTTGGGATTCATTCATGTGGTTTCCAGGAAAAACAAAAAGCAATTTCTACCTTCTGATGAGACTTCATATAGAAATTTATCTGTTCATCCCCTGGCAAAGCTGGCACTTAAGTTACTGGGCATCGTGACACCACAGGGTAACAAGTGATGCTGACTGGTGACACCCAAGCTTCAGCATCTTCTGAGGGATTCACTGCTGGTGCAATTAGAGTTCAATCTGACAAAAATCACTCTGAAAACTTTATGAGATTTTTACCAATTCATACTCTGACCTGTGTTTATATCAGATCTCCAGGGAGCACTTGAAAGCCGTGCTGGAGGACAAGCTGCCTCTTGAAGATGCACAAGCTGCCCCCCACAGACCAAGTACCTCCACATTTTCCCTGGCAGGATGAATTCACTTGTAGTGAATGAGGTAATTAGCAGAAGAGTACTAAGAGATGGATGGCGGGGGGGGTTTTTTGGTGGGGGGGAAGCTGAAAGAAGCTAGAAATAACTGATTATACAAGAACTCACAGCTTACATTCACGGGCATATTAAGTTCAGACTGTCTAAATGTCTCTAACCAAGGTACTCTCCCCCTCCAACCATTACCCAGCCATACTGAAGTACGCACTACTGGAAACAGTCTTCTCATGCACATTTCTGAACTTCAAGCAAATCTTAATTCAGGTTTTGGAAGAAGATTTATTTTACCTAAACTATCTCACCCTAAGCTATCTGCATCTGCCAGCATTCTTACAACTCACTAATATTGGCATTATAACTAGGAGTTAACTGGTCTTACAAAATTCTATATAAGGAAAATGGCAACAAATAGCATAAAAGAGTAGAACAAAATGTTCTTTGTCAAATGCAAGTTCAAGTTTTCACTCAGAAATACACAAAGATCTATAATATTAATATTTATCTATCACTTGTCTAGTATCTTAGACATTGTACAATGACAAAAACAGATAAATTAATTCCCAAGTTACAAGAGTAAAACAGTCCAAGTTAGTATAAAACCATAAATGAAATCAAGATACAATGCCAAGTGCTTTCTGGGATGGAAATAGTTTTTATTTCAAAACAACTAATGCTGTGTTGGTTCGCAGGTCAAGAAGTCGTATAGGCAAAAATACTGGCAACACGTCAAGGGCTCTTGAATATGCCAACAGCCCCTTTTCTTTCTTAAAGGGGTGATTATTCATATAAAACAATTTTTGCACTTTGAGGTCTTCTTGGAAGCAGAGGGAATTATAGGCCTATCTGAACAGGGAGGTAAATCAATAAGCAGGTAAATTCTAAATGCTGGGAATGAGCACATGGATTGGAGGGAATGTAAATCTAATTGGGTTTCCCAAGCTTCAGACACTGCTATGTGAACAATCACCAAATACGCTGCTTTTTCACAGGGCCTGCGTGGTTCCTGGAGAGAAAGCAAGGCAAGATAGGCAGCATAGGTCTGCTAGGATAAAGGAAAGATGCCTAGCCCGAGGCTTTGGCAAGAAGAAAACCATCTGTGAGCTGAGCGTGCTGTTTCTGTTCAGAGGATCAGACTCTTCTCTACATTTTAAATATATGGCAATTATACTAAGAAAATACACTGACTCCATGTCACCAGGGTTTTTTTAGACAAATAGAAATTAACTTCCAAAGCTTCAAATTATCTTGATTAATTAGCGTAGGAAGCAAGAGTATAGCGTAGTCAGAGGTTACAAAAAATGTCTAGAAACAAGTTCTTTAAAAGCCTTGAAGTCAAAAACTACCATTCATAAAATTGAACTCCAGCTCTGCTGGAATTTCATGGCTCTCTCATGACATATCACAGTTCCTTACATAGCTGAGTTTTAGAGATGCCCTTCAGACCTTTTCTGAAAAAGTAAGCAATTCTGTGGGTAAGTACTGACATACAGTCTTCCTGGCACTAAGATCTGCCAAGTGAAGCCACTGGATAGACATGAGACCCTCCAAAAGATGAAACACCTAATCAAAGCAAAAGTATAGGCATGACACAAACAATATAAGTTATGTTGGACGTGCTCTGCCAAAAAAAAAAAAAAGTGGAGCAGGGGAGAAAGACACAGAATATAAAAGAGAAAAAGAGATGGAAATAATACCATCCTGGAGACACACTGCCAGCATCTGCCAGAGGGACTCAAGCAATAGCCAGTTTGGCTTGTGGCCAGTACCATCTGTGTAATATCTTACACTATATGAAAAAGCAAGCCAAACTGAGAACTGAGGTGCTTTACTTCATTGAATACCAGGAGCTCTCTACTCCACCTCTGATTTTGTGGAATATCCCCCTTCCAAACTTCCTCTGAAAGTCCCAACGCAACAAAATAACACCAAGAAACAGAAAGTTCCCTTACTGATAGGACAACTTTGAAAACAATGAGTTGGAAAATCATTTAACAGTACATTTCAAATTCTGAAGCTACAGAGATAAAAATGTTTAAATCTGAAACAGCTGTTTCTGCCTCTTATAAAGACTCTAAAATTATGGATATCCTCTTACTTAACAAGTACATCCATAAATGAGTGCTATCAATATTGTCAAATCAGATAACAGAAAAACTATCACCATATCAGGGGAAAGTGCATCTTTTCCATAATTCTGTTGACCTCAACGTTTAATTTTGACTCCTCAAGTTAAATGTAGCAACTTCTCTTTTTCAGTCAATGAAAAATGTGAAAGGACAAAGAAATTTTGCAGAAGACAGAAAGATACTTTTGAAAGGAGGATTAATGAATAAGAGAAAATAATGCATTTACTTTTTGTTAGTAGGAGCGTGAAAAATTGAATGGAATCAAGTTCAGTGTGTATTAGCACTGCATTTCTTTCTCAAATAATTGATGAAGCACATACTTCGCTTTATCATAGCTATTAAATTTTGTCTGGTATTCAGCATACCTCTTAACTTCAGAAATTTGACATGCACATCAACCACATGGAGATGTACTGAAGATTTCAGAAATGTCCCAAAAGACTCAAGACTTTGACTTCATATATATGCATCCATTAAAATAACAAATGTTTGCCCAATAACTTCTTGTTGGAAAGTGTAGCAATCTGTATGCCTCATTTGGAAGTTGTTTTAGGACTTAATCCAACAAGGCAGTCAGAAAACTCTACAATAAAAGGACGAACGCTATGTGTACTTATCAAGTCATTTGCTCATTCAGTGAAAGCGTCTCTGGTGGCTTATTTTGACACAATGTACACACCTAATAGAGCAACACTGGCAGCAAATAAAGGCTCTGAAGCTCTGTGAGGAGATTATACTATCCGTTTCTCCAAGTTCAGTCCTCCATTTTATCTGCATAAATCTGCTAGAGATGTTGCTCCTTCCTAAGAGATTTTAAATTCTTCCCTTTCTCCATTTTGGCCTCTCCAGACATGCCGGACTCCTTCCTGCATCAGAGGTTTGTTCCTAGAGGAACAAACTGTGTTGGTCACATTTCAGGTGCTTGGTGCTGGTCATATACTTAGTATGCTGGTGAGTTGTTCTTTGCCTGGTACTTACAAAATAAAGCTCACAATATGAAATTATTTGAGCAGCTCATATTAATGAATCACCAGTCAAATCTGCTGTGAAGTAAATTATTTCCCTTGGAAATAAAGACAACTGAAAAAAGTTTGGCTTGCACAACAATGTGCCATGAACACTTTCAATGTCCATCTTATAATTTTCATCCAGAGAATTTTAATTAACATTTCCTGAATGCAATCTTCTATCCTAGCTAGAGCCTTTGACTTCTTCTAAAGCCAAGAATTTAAAGTGCATTTCTTCCACATTGGCTGGAGGTGCACATAGATCATTGCCACTAGAGTCTGCCAATTTTTCAATTTATATTGTGCAATTCTGCATTCTCAGTTCAGGAAGTGACTTGAATAATTCTACTTATGAAAAATTGCTTCTCTAGGGAAGTCAAATAAGGGAATCTGTACAACATCCTCCAGGTAGTAAGTCAGTATTACCCCTAAAAACTATATGTATATGTATGTATGTATATATCTATGTTTATGTGTTTATATATTTATATATATTATCATTAGCACTCCAAAAATGATACAAAGTCCACTAAAGTCTACAGAATAATTCCACTGTGTGTCAAATGTAGACTTCAGGTAACTAGTGGAATTATTCATAGAATCACAGAATGGTTTGGGTTGGAAAGGAGCTTAAAGATCATCAAGTTCCAACCCCCCTGCCATGGGCAGGGACACCCTCCACTAGAGCAAGTTGCTCAAAGCCTCATCCAGCCTGGCCTTGAACACCTTCAGGTATGGGGCATCCACAGCTTCTCTGGGCAGCCTGTTCTAGTGCCCCACCACCCTCACAGTAAAAAATTTCTTCCTAATATCTAATCTAAATCTGCCCTCTTTCAGCTTAAAATAGCATGGATATGAAATGCATCCACTTGCAAACAATATGTGGAAATCTGAATCACAGTCTCATAAGAATTAATAATTACACACACTGACAAATTCCAGGAATTGTGAATATTATGACAGATTCTGCAGTGAGGAGATGGTAACTAGATATTCTTACAGAACAAGAATACCTGGTAAATTCACACATAAGTAATTTTACACTTTTGTCATAATGCAGTTCTGCATATAAGGAGGAAGAAACTGCATTTGTAAAGAAAAGCAATGTGGTCATTGCCACATTCTAGTTACCACTTCAAATGAAAAATCTGAGCAAACTGATACATGAACGTCTCCTGCCAGCCAGTATAAAAGCAATTATACTGTGCCAATTCTGAAATGCAGATTAGACACTCTTATTGCTGGTTTTCGCCTGTGACATTTTATCCATTTTTTAATCTCTTCTTACAACCTTATCTCAAGATCCAAATCTTGTGCCATTTCTGTCATCTGTACATCTTTTCCCCCAGAATAAGGTTTTTAAATCCTTCTTTCTTTCTGTGAAAAAAATAGCACTTTACCTGACTCACTCTAACCTTTCAGTGTTCTTAATTTACATGGATGGACAATTTCCTCCCTACTCTTCTATCTTTTAACAGGGTATGAGAAAGTATTGGAAACAGAAAGCCCTTAAGGGTTGCCAGCACCTAAAGGATGGCTGAGATCAGTGTCATCACCACAACAAAAAAACTGTGCAGTCCTGATTCCCTGTTAACCAAGATTCCAGGAAAAAAATCCCCAAAACGTTGGATCCAAAAATCAAAAACCCAAAAATTCCAATTAAGAAAAAGATATACCAATAACCATATTGATCTGATGGAAAGGAAAACTCAGTATGGATCAAAAGGCATCTAACTATCCTGGCAGTTCTGTGATATCGTTAAAGACATAGAAAACGTAGATCATCAGAAAACCAAGGCAAATGAAAGATTTGCAACATTTCAATATGTAATAAGTAAATTAAAACTTTATAGGCCGCTTCTTAAGCACTTCTAATGGAAACAACCTAAAAAAACTTAGTATTTTACTTTCTCTGCACTGAAAAGTTATCTCTCCCAACATGATTTTCAACATGAGGAATTAAATATACAGAACTGGTCCTGTACTGGGTTACTAGATTACTATGGCACGTAAATGGTGCAGTAATTAAGAGCCAAACTTCACCTCTAGATAAAGAACCGCAACTCCCAGTGAAACGCACAAGAAGTTTTGTGAATATTAAATGACTGTACCAAAGTAAAATGTATGTTAAAGGAAGACAGGTGACCGTTTTTTTCTAAGGAGACTACTGTGGGCAAGACAATGTAGCCCATGGTAGTCCTGTTGATTTCAGGGAGCATTAGATGGTCCCTAGATCTGAGAAATATTTCAGTCAAAAACCCTGTGGAAGGGTTATATATACACACTATGAAATAAAGACCTCTGCCTGTCTTAAATAACAAAGCTTATCAGTACTGTCTTTTCTAAATCTCTTCTATTATGTTTTGAGGTTCTTCCTTTTGGGATGCTCTATAGATGTTTGCAAGCTGCCAGGGCTGCTGCATAGAGGATTGATGAGCGAGGCATATACAGCAGCGCAACATACACCCCACAGCCATCACCTTCCTCCCTAAAGCTGATTATTCAGGGAAAAGCCTGCAGCTCTTCTTTGTACAATAAAACAGACACCTTTGACATGATTCTTCTGTAACTACCTTTCCAGAAGAAAAAAAGATTTTTCATAAACCAGTTTTCAATTAAAATCCCTCTGATTTTTTATATATTGAAATTGTAGCATGAATATTTCACCAACATCAGCTTTAAAAGGCAAAATAACCCCCAACAAAATATGATGAAATTTTAACCACTATAATTACATTCCTTAAGGCATTTATAAATACATATAATATCTAACTATTTATAATTACATTCTACATTTTTAAAATTTGTCTTATTTCCCTTAAATGTACACTTCCTAGTTTCCTATTAAGTGGATCAATAATATGGTCCAAGATTTTTCAAGTGTGTGTATCTTTGCTCTATGTGACTGTTGAAAGTAAAGCAAAAAAAAAAATTCTGCACTCAAGTTTTTCTAGCTGCTAATATCTTAACAATATTTTTTAGCTTTTGTCAGGCCCAATTTAAGGCTTGTAAAAGACTGAATTCCAGAAAATGTTGGGTATTTTCTGACATTCAGGCATATTTTAAGGGTTTCTAACCAGAAAAGAAATTCAGGGATACTGAATTCAGTCATTTTAGCCCTTGGCAAATGGGAGTTGGTGAATGTGGCTGTACAGCCCCATAAGGAGTTCAGGATCCTGCACTGTAACGTAGGCAGTGTACTCCTTGTTACCATCAAGTTTTGCTGATCATTGCACTGCAGAAAAGGACCCAATTAAGCAAATAGTATCACTTCTTTCAGACGTCCTTATTTGTCTTTGAAAATAAATTAACAGTTCATCTGGCATCATTAATTTTCTACCCTGTGCTGCTGAAAATAAATGGGGTTTACTGTAGGACTACCCTTCTGAGTCTACTGAAACTCGTGTGAAGAGAAGTATGGGACTTTATTTCAATTCATCTCACCTAACTCTAAAATTTATGACAGTTGGCAGTATGAACATCTCACAGATATCAGCCCTTGTCATCTCAGCTTTTGGACCTCAGGTGAAGACTGTTAAATAACAAGTCTCTCCATCTAATGAGCCTCATCATTAAAGGATCTGAAATGCAGGACGAACATAAAAAAAATATACGAGGACTGTAGTGTCAGTAGATGGACTTTACAGGGCACTAAACCTATATGTGGAGCTAAAAATCTCTCAAGAAATTAAAAGACATGCCTGTGTATCTTTGAAGCAAACTCACCATATATGATGGATGGACAGTGAAAGGCATCATACAAGCAGAAGTGGAGAGCTTCATGCTCCAACCCTGCCTGCTCAGACAGAGGCTGCTCTGATGGTCACAGTAAGTCTAGTTGTGATGGCGGCTGCTGCTGTGAAAGCAGCAGAGCTGTGTGAGCGGGAGGCAACAAAGTGAGACTGGTACTGTATATTCCAACTTGAACAGGATTTCTGGGATGTTTTGCTTTGGCATGTGCAGGGATTTAGTTTAACTCCAACTCCCTGATGACCCAGACTTTTCTCCACTCAGAGCTCAACCAAAAGCTGTTAATAATAAATTTCTGTAGTTGGTAGTGAAAGGTCTCAGAGTGCACCACAGTGCTGAGCCTGCAGCTGAACAGGGAGGAGAGTGAGGAAGGGACATCAACAAACAATTGCTCAGAGCATTTATTCAGGATGCAAATTATCTACTGATGCCTCAAGCAACTGGGACCCATGTTTTGTGCTTCTAAAAGCTATGCCCACACAACAGAGGAAGAACTCCCCCAACAGACTCCATCCCATCTGACCTGGGGCAGGACCCCTTGGGTCCACAATGAGGTACTGTTTCATCCCAGCTCCCTGGTCAGGGATCACCATGCATCCTTTCTTACCTACCTCCTGCTGCGCTGACTATGACAACCCAGGGACAAGGATTTGGGCACTTGCTACCAGGTGAGGACTTTCCGTGCAGGTTTCTGCTATGGGAGGCAGAGAGCAGCCACACCTGAGGAGTTCAGCTGAAACATGCAGTCAGTCCCATCCCTGAGATGGTCCCTGTTGCTGGATTATACTGATCTAATGCCTCATACGTGCCAGGCATTGCACAGGGAGTCCAAGAGTTTAAATTCTGCTAGAAGCTGAGGAGAACAGAGTCAGGCTTAAAGAAAGATCCTCTTCCAAATGTAACCCGACAGTCTCACCTATAAAAAAGGAAGTAAAAACACAGAAACAGCAGTAGAGGAATACTGATGGTAATAGAAACAGTATAGCAGGGGGTATAAGGATGCAATTAAAAAGAAGAATCTTTCATGATGTATTTTCTGATATCTTCAAAATACAAGTTGATCTGTAAGGGTGGTAATTAGAGTTCTGACACCGGTAGGATGAGAGATCTGAAAATGCGCACGGGACAGACTCCTGAGACTCAAACACTCATCCTAATTAAAATCTATTATTACAAATCAGTATTGCCTTTTTCCTTTCTTCAAAGTTACTTTAATTTGATAAAACAATCATCAGAAATTTGAATGTTAATCAAAGAGATAACAGTTTCACAGGACAGATCTTTAAAATTCTCCCTCTTGTATTTTCACAAAGAAGACTGGAGCTGAAAAAACCCTGAAGAAATGTTTTCCTATTATTGCTTAACAAGAAATAGGCAGCTAATCAAAAGAAGATGCAGTAAAAACAAAAATACACAAAACCTCATGTCTGCTATCTCAATAAGGTATCAGAAAAATCCTCTTCATTTCTGTGTAATGAGACAGCATAGTTTAAAACACAACAGGGTAAATTTTCAAAGCAACAAGCTGATCTAACTATCCAGATCCTATTGACTCTACACTGGCCGCACAGCTAAATCCCTGAGCGAATCTTTGACGACATATCCCTAAAGAAGATTAAAGGTGCCAGCTGATCTTGGTGTTAAAGATGTGGACTGCCTTGTGGAAAACCATATGGCAATAAAAACTCATTTTCATAAAATCATAAAAGATAAAGTAACATCCATCTTCCTTTCACAGAGGATCATTCCCTTCTCTGCACCAGGAATTAATTTCTCTGGGAAGAAAAGGAAACTATATTTTTAGTTGCAGGGCACAGACCAAAACCTGACTTTGTCTCTCTGACCAACTTTCTGTGCAAGATCTGAAACTAGGTTTTGTACCTAGTAATTTTGGAGCTATGGTTAAATACCATATACAAGATAATTGATGTACACTGATCTAGCCTATTATCGGGTACTCCAATCCTTCCAGACCAGACTATTGTGCTTACTTACACTCATGTGTTCTTATATGGTAGATGTAGGTTATAACAATGCTCGAATGTAAGGGAAATTTGCTCTTTGAGAGAAAGCAGAGACGGCCCACAGATGAGCTGTTATAAAGCACTGAATCAAAGAAAACTGATAATATAGTAATGATTTCCACAGGAAAACATATGTCAAGAGAAAAAAAATGAAACAAATAATGAAAGAGATGGTCTTCTGGGTTTTTCCCTACCTGTAAGGGAATATATCTGGTAGCCTTTAAAGATCCTGTCATTAGCTTTTCACAAATACAGTTCTGCATCATTCTGCTTTCAGATCATTCCAGGGAACTATGTAAATATTTTCTTCAGCATGAGTTTTTTAGTGAGCTTCACACTTCTGAATTTCACTTTCAATTCTGATTTTAAAAAATAATGAAGAAAACTAATTTTCTACTTCTGAAGGTTAGCTGACCTCACTTGGAACCATGCAACAAAAACCAAACCTATGCCAAGCTCTGTAGCCTGTAAATACTTTCAACCATTTATGTTGAGATTCAGGATCATATTGATGTATGGTTTCATATTTTGTTGTCAAAATATTACATGGTTCTGTGTAAATAATATATCCAGGTTGAGGCAAGAGAAGAGGAGTTTTCAAATCCAAAGAAATTATTTTAGAACAAAACTCTTGGAAGAACAATACCACATGTCTCAGATAAATAAAACATATCAAACTTTCACTCATTTACCAATCCAAAACAATCAGACCCAAAACTGTCCTGGAATTTTAAAAAAATTACCAACTTATTCATTTTTTTGGAGAATCTTTAATTATTACAGAATAACAATAATTTTTACTTGCCTTTCTCTTCTAGACCAGAGATACTTACAACAAAGTGCCAGAGGAAAAGTTGTTCTTGAAATATATCTTAGACAGAAGGAAGAAAGTATTGATTGATCACCTCTCTAGAAGGTAACACTCTCCTGTTATCTCTAGCCCACATTTTTCACCCACGTTCCAGGTACATTCATCCCTACTCTCAAAAAAAAATTCAACTCTAATTCCCAGATTCTAAGTAGGACTAAGTATTACACTTTCACACATTAAAAATAAGCAAATAAATGGAAGGTGTCAAAATGACAGCAAACAGAACATTTAAATGTCCGCCTGCTACAAAATTGAAATGGTAAACAAATATTAAAAGTGGTGTAGGAGCCACAGCCTTCTCTCCTTCACATAAGGGCTGCTAAATTACTACACAGCCCAATCTCGAAAACTGGTAAATAGAACTACAAACTAAAAATAAGTCCTGCCAGTAACAGTGAATTTTGGAAATTAAAATTAGTGCAACATGTAAAAACATTTTTAAGCCCTCCAAGCAGCTCTGCAGCTTGAGTCCCCAATTCCCCTCCTGGGCTTCATCTGCACCCTATGGTCTCTCCCTCTTTCTGCCCTCTGGGAGGACACATCCCCCTTGCCTGCCTGGCCACCACACTCTTCTCCAGTGCAAACCTGGCACAGGGAGCCTTGGAGACAGAAGGTGGGGGAAGGGGGAGGATATTGAGACCCACAGTCAAGTGAGGGTCAGAAAGCAAAGGGTGGAGGCCAACCTTGGCTGTGCAGATGGGGAGCTGTGCCTCGGGGATGTGGTAGGGAACAGGGGAAAGAGTTACCCTGTATGGGCGCTGAGTGGGACAACCAGGCCCATGACTGTAATTCTGTGACTTTTGGGAGAAGAAAGGGCAGGAGTTTTCCACTCACCTGCTTTTATTTATTTCCACTCACAGGCCTGCTTATTTCTTCACTTTCCACATTTGTCACCCGTCTGGGGCAGGTGGGGGCAGGAAACGGTATTAGGCTGACCATTTGGTTTGCTCAGCTGCATGCCAGGGTATGATGCTTTTCAAACATGAATGGTGTCATTTGTCCAATATTACCTGGTTTTGAAACAAATGGGAAGCTCCTCTACAAATAAAGTTGTGATATCAACACTATGGATCAATTTTTTAACTAAAAACTTTTATTGAGCATATATGGCAAGGTTTTGGTAGTCCTACCAAAGCCTTGCCATGTAAATCCTCTACAAAAGTACCTGTTGCCTGTTTTTCAGAATGGAAAAGTCTGCTTAAAGGTAATTCTTTTCCACTCCAGGTAAGCACTGTACTGCATACAGCCTTTACCATCTGTACTCCACAGATGATATGTTGCGTGATGTCAGTGTCTATGATGAACATGAAGATTTCAAATTAAACTAGGGCTGGTAACCAGGGTGAGTATTAGCTCTCAAGGAACTATTTTTATGGTCACGATTTCATTGATGGAGGAACTGACAGGCAGCAGATCTGAGGCTAAGGCAATGCAGGAAACAGTTTGCTAGTCTAAAACATCCAGAAAGAGGGATATAAGCCCAGAACTGCCTGAGCTCTGCCATTGCCTCATGAGGGCAATGAGAAAGAACAACAGCTATTTCTGCATGCATGGATGAGGACAGACAGCTGTTTGGGGCATTTACGTTAGTAAATCCTTGCCCCTTCAAATGCATCCTTCTCTTTTGTTAAGCAGTTACCAGCAAGAGAAACCAACTAGCATATTTGCTACTGCTGGTGTGCGTGTCATCAAAGCCACTGGGGTTACAACAGGTGCAGCCCTGCAGTGACTCTGATTTGGGGCACCCTGTGCTGTTCCTAGGCTCCTCCTGAAGATACCTCCTACATCCCTGCAGCTTTTGGTCCTCTGGCAGACCTGCATATGAATCAGTAACTTACTATCCTCTTCAGCACAGAGCTTTGGAGATGCTTATTTTGCCTCATCCACAAGTGGCAACAGTTCCCGTTAATACACATGTGCACACAACACATCCTTTCAATTCAAAACATGGCTGCTAGGGTCACCTTCTCTGCCCAGAATTCAAACCATGTTATCTCCATCTTTAAACCTCCAAAACAGGAAATTACTCAAACATATAATTAACCTTAAGTGTGTGCTTAAGCCCAGCACTTTCAAAATTCATTTCCATTGAAGTCCATGGTAGTTCAGCTTGTACCAGACAGCTTTGCAGAGACAAAATCTGAAACTTTCCACAAAAAACTTCTGTTCAAACTTAATTGAGTCCAAGCACCATTTGGGCTTAGGATGAAGTCCTCACTACATTAAAGACATTTTTTAATTTGTCAATGATTTCAACAGAACAAATATCTGGAGTTTTGTTTCTAAGCTGCATGCTTCAGAGAGAAATCTTTTTTCCTCCCTCTTCCTAACTAAAGGTTAGGAAGCAAACTAAAGCTTCTGAAAAGAGGAGTAAAATTTTCTTATCACTTGTAGTCCACAGCTACGATGTCAGAACATGACAGAAGTAAGCTATATGATATTCATGTTAAAAACAGAGCTTAGCAAAAAAAGCAAGTTTTTCCACACAGTAAGTTGGCAGAGTTTGCTTGCCACTACCATTTTTTGGAGACTAGTAGGAACAGCATTGGGCTGCATGTATTGTACTGCTCAGTAAACCCTGGTAGCATTGGAGTTCATAGTTCATTTACGGTTTCACAAACAAGACCTTGTCTTAGACCTACTAATCAAATATCTCAGGCCCCATTTCATAAAAGGAGTAGCTTCCCAATGTTAACTCTTCTTCTTAAAATATTTCCATCAGTGAATCTCTGCTCGTGGAGGATGCCAGTTATTAATACTGTACTCTGGCAACTACGGCTCTAATTTCTGCCATTCCAGCTTTTCAATGTTTTAAAAAATAATTTAAAGCATTAACAGAAAAGAGTTTACAATTAATTTGTGGCAGGGGCAAAAAGAGAAGCGAAGCACATCCCTAAAAAGAAAACATTTATAAAATGGTGTAAACATCATCACTTGGGCATGCTGAGTCTCAAAAGTAATGCAAAGAGGCACAGTTTGTTTTCCTTTTCTTCTGCAAAACTACAATGAAGTGATAATGACCTCAGGAGTGTGTGTGTGTGTGTTTATTCCATTTTTGGCCCATTTGATGTGGTTTTGGCCTAAGGAAAAGCTAAAGGCTAAATGTATTTTAAGTGGGCTAAAACCAAGATAAACACATGTCCCTGAGGTCATTATTTCCACTAGATGACAGCTTGCATAAAATATCAAAAGCATTGTAAAAACAGTGTAAACTTTAAAAAATATATTCTTTCATAGGTCAGCACATCTTTTACAAAGTGTATACTGTTTCTAAGTAATTGTTTCTTCTATTGTCAAGGTTCCTTCTTCAAGAACAGAGAAACCAAAGTTTATTTGGACTTTGGCTATGCATGACATAGTCTGGGCTTTGTAAATCCTACACATAGCACTGTAAAATTTAAACAGTGTATCCAAGCAGTAATCATGCTCATCATGCACATAATAACTGTGTACATAGACATATCCATCAGTTACACTACAACTTCAAAGATTTGATCTACATGAGAAAGATTGTCAGTGCTTTACAAACCGTGCTAGAACTTGATTATGAGTACACACACTATTTAATAAGGTTTGTACCTGGTGTGTACAACATGCATGCTTGTAACCAAGAAAATAACAATAGCACAGTTTTGTCTTGCTTTTTGGTACGTATTTTGTGGAGAGTGACAATCAGTAAGACAAGAAAGCTGTTTGCAAAACATAATTCTTCCTCCACTGGTGAGTCAGAGGAGCAGGGAGCTCTTCCCTGGTTTCAGTGCTCTGCCTTCACCCTGCAGTCTTGGACTGCACTAGCAAGGTTTGTCAACTTGCTCCCCCACTTCTCAACTCCTCCAGATACAAAACTGGCATGCTTTCTATTGTTTGCTCTTGAGCTACTCTACCCTGCTGATGCTCTTGGAGCGTTTATGTGGATCACAGCTTGAAAACTATTTTCCACATAGAAGGTTTGTGATGGAAAGATTCACTTTTGGGAAAAAATAATACAAAAAAAAAAAAAAAGGAATCATTATTTTTCTCCCCTTCTTTTTAAAGCCCTAATTCTGCATGCCCTGTATTTACCCAGAAATTTTTTTCTCATTTCTGGACTCTGAAAAATCAAAAAGGAACACAAAATTTTACATGTTTTCTCAAAATTGTTTTGCTGAATCCAGGGTTGAATTAAACACTGCAAGTATTTCAGTTCCCAGCAACCGAACCAATTTGGGAGGCATTGTGCCTTCAAGATGTCAATTGTGCTGCAGTTAATTTACAACTTCTCTTTCCCAGCCACTCAGAATAGAAAAAGTGAAAAGCTGAGGCTTTTACCAATGGGCATGTCACAAGACAAAGGTATGGCTGAGCCTGAATCCACACCTGGGTTTAATCTATTTCCAGTCCGCTCCCTTCTCCTTAGTCCTGTTAGAATTTAAT
Source organism: Syrrhaptes paradoxus (assembly GCA_013400615.1). Taxonomy (NCBI): domain Eukaryota; kingdom Metazoa; phylum Chordata; class Aves; order Pterocliformes; family Pteroclidae; genus Syrrhaptes; species Syrrhaptes paradoxus. Next base: position 69,556 of record VZTO01004821.1, on the reverse strand, counting down.
GTTGTCCACAGTGTTTCTTTTCTGTCATATTATCACTTCACTGTTGTTTTAGGCAAAATGCCGTAATTTTTTAACCTTCACTGAGTGACATATGGAAGAACTTTCTGCACAGGGGGCAGGAAAGCAAGAAGGACAGACAGCTTCTAACAATACCATCACTTTGTTCTCAAATGCAACATTCTTAAAACCAGCTTTTGGTACAGGTTTGGTATATTTGTTTGCAATAGACTGGAGGGAACTAGACCATTTCAGCTAGGACTACCTTTCCTTTTCTTTGGATCAGTCATCCTTTCAAAGATAATCTAATACTACTCCACCTTACTCCTAATACCTTAGCTTTTTTTTACCTGGCATTAGATAAGTGACTTGCGTTAAATATGTGGATTGTGTCATGACTTTTTGTCATTACTATGCTTTTTGTACTTCTACGCAATTAGAGAATATAAAAGCATTGTTGTGAGTGAAATATAGGGTTGGGTTCTAGAAGGAATTTTGGGATTCAGACTGGAAAAGTATGTGAGTGGTTTAGCACTATGACAAACATTGCTTACATGACCTTTTAAGGCTTAGAGCGGATTTCAATTTTGTCATTCCAGGAGAAATTTCTTCCATTATTCCTTGTTACAATCTGCTGAACTCTTATTAGCCTCAGTAAATCAACATTCACACTGTACTGGAATGATTTGCATGTAAATCTGCTCTCGCGGCTTCACTTATATGAGTACAGTTGGAGCCCTGTTCAAAGTAAGCAACAATTCCAGTGTCCATTTTCACTGTATGTACAGCTCAGCTTCCTCTTCTATGCAGTTACAAACAACGATATGATATTGCTCCATTACTAAAATACTGGCCCTGGTAAAGAAATTTTAGGGGCCAGATGTGTCCAACTGCAATGAAGTGGTGAGCTGTGGCTCAGGATTTTCCTTCCAAGTCCACCACTTTGGGTTACTGGCACTCTCACTGTCACTGGTGCTTGTGATGGTCATGATTTCATTTGTGGGCTTGATGTTTGCCTTGTTTTTGGTTCTGCCATAAAATGTTTCTCCTGTCAGTGAATGGAAGGAACCAAGAGCTGCCTGCCAGTTGCATTAACAGTAAAACGCAGAGATGCTAACTGGAAAATGCCGAGAAAAAGAGAAAAAAGCAGAAAGGGTGAAAAAGGAGAAGGAAGAGTAGGGAACGCAGTAGAGAATGTCAGCTTTGACAGCAATGTCAGCAAAAAAATAGGGCAAATTGAATAAGAATAATGAAGAGCAAAGGAAATCTGATCTCTTACATCTGAGAAAGTCCATTAACTTCAGTGGAGTTACTGTGACTTCTGTCCAGACTTTTGTTTTCAAAGAAAACAATAAGAGGTCTGCAGGAAAAAAAAAAAAAAAAAAAAAAAGAAAAGAAAAAAAAGGAAAGTGGAAGGAAGTACATAGAGTTTAGAAAGGAAAAGGAAATCCTGAGATAGCATGAAAAAGAATGCAAATGCTAATGACAGGTACAAAATGCCTTTTCCTTCTCTCATGCTCTGCTCCAGCTGTTTCTTCAAACTAACTACATTCGAGCAATATCGGCTAGCTAATTTGGGGGGGCACTTAATTCGTCAGCATTGCATAGGCACCTCTGTATATCAAAATACTGCAAACATTTAAACAATAACTTTCCACTTTAGGAAATGGAGGAAATGAGACTCACAATGCTGCTGTGAGTGTACACTGGTCTATTTAACAGAGGAATGGAAGTAGCAGACCTACCCCCTTTAACTTTTGCTAGCAGTTGCACATTTCTGAGGTGTTTGCATCTGTACTATTTTGGTTGCTAGGATTCCTGGCCCTCTTCCCCTCAATTCACCCTCTCCCCGCTACAACTTATGAAATGACACTGAAAAGAAGAAGTGAGGAGAGATGGCTTTAGAGCTTTGGTCTTATTTTCCATTCTCTTCTTTCCATGTCTACTTCTCCAAGAATGGCAACAGCCAGGCACACTTTTTTACTTCCTGAAACAGTCCCATTCAGTGCATTTCCAGTGATATCCATACTTTCATTTTTATTACTGTTTCTCAAATTCCTAAATTTCTTTTTATGATCTGATCTGCATAGCATCTTCCTCTAACATTTTTTGGAAGAAATATATGATTGTGCTTAAACTTCAGCCTTTTCTCTCCCTTATTTTTTTTCTTTTTTCAAGAAAGGACTAAAATATGCAGGGAAGAATAAAAACGCCTTTGAATAAAAGGCCAATTACACTTATATAATGTTACATTTCCTGCATTGAATTTGCATACTGCATCAATAGTTTTCAGAAGACTTCCAAGAAACAACAAAGAAAAGAGCAAGAACGGTCTATGCCAAGAACATCCCCAAAAGAAAAAAAACAGCCATTCTTTCTGAATACTAAGAAAGCAGTGTTTTACTGCTCAGAGCTCACGATATCCTCTCTCATTAGAGAAATATCTGCAAGCTGTAAAGTATCAACCCTGGCAGAGGATTCACAAATCACAACAATTACCTGCTTCTTTTGGATATTGAATCAGCTAATTACCCACCAAAGTTTGGATTGGACATCTGCTACCTGACTTATTTTAGTATCCACCACAGAGTGCTTCTTGGCAAAGGTTTTCAGCTTTTCCCCTCACCCACCTCTCAATAGGAAAATGGGAAATTATTTGGATGGCATGACTAACCATTAAGTAAAACTAGGATACTCTGGCCTAGGGTACCTGATCCCTGGATGACCGATAGGATTTCTCTGAGCTTCAGGCCAAAATGAGTATTAATGCAGGTGGAAGAAAAGGAAATGAGAGGGAGAAAGAGGTGGGGGGGAGAGGAGGAAAATGAGGTAGAGGAATAGTCAATTAGACTTCTAGTGGGCTGAAAAATAAATAACCAGTAGCCCCTAATGTAATATGAATTACGTTTTGGCAAGCACCAGGGATGAATCACAACATCTGGCATCCTAGGTGTTACTGTTTATCTAAACTACCAATAGCATCTGTGTAAGCAAGTCCTGCCAGTACCATTGCCTAGTATCATCTTTTATGTTAGGAAATTAGTGTAAAAAATGTTATACAAGGCTCTGTTAAAATCCCACTTTTGAAACTCTCACCCAGAACTTCCTCCCCAAGGAGAAAATGCACCCGTGTGTAGGCAAGGGGCACTCCCACTGAAATCATAGGAATTTCCACCCACTGAGACAAAGCATGGATTTGCACGCAGTAATAAAGGTTTCTGCTGCTTAAACTAACTATACATAGTCAGTGACTCACAGTAACACCAGGGTAGGACCCCAGCCATCCTGACTGTGATACATGTACCCTGATATAGACACCCACGACATATACACCAAAGAATATTCCTTTCCTGCTTTCTGTTTGAGAGTATCAAGTTTAACACTCCATCTGTATTCATTCTCTAAATTTAAATCTAATGATTAAAGATAAATTTAAAATGGCAATTTAAAAAAGAGGCTGATTTCTTTACACGAAGACCACATCCACCATAAAAACTGTTACTCACATTGAGAAGGATGAACAACGGGACCTGACCTGACTACATCTGCAGTTTCCAATATACTAGAAAACATAGAACAACGAAACCTAAATGGGTAGTTTGCACTGGCATAAGAATTAGAATGACCAGAATGATGTTGGTCTAATGTTATAAAAGATCAAGGCAAAACAGTGACTACATTGCTTGGACTGACACATTCTGCTTTTGCATTTCACTGAAACTCATGCTTACATTAAAGGAGGATTCAAAACTGCACTTTCAGCTCTAGAGTTCTCCAGCTGAACTTTTTGTAAGTTCAGTCATTTTCTTATTAACCAGAAAGAAAATTATAGACCCCATTACAAAGTCCTGGAAAGATTTAATTAATTACATGACCACCCACTAGGCCCAGTAGATATTAAGTATCTGTTTCACTAGGAGATACAGACAGATGCTTTGATAACTTTTAAGCATATTCCTACATATTTTGCAATTTACATTGCAAAACATGTTCCAGAATTATCCCTAATGAAGTAATTGTGAAAGACATCACCTATTCTTAAAAGGAAAGGCAGGGGGGGAGACAACCATCCCACAGAGGATGTGTCACTCTACTGCAAATTTAAAGCCTCTGAAACCACCAGCTCTGCATAGTCAACTGCTACTGCAGAGTCGTGGACAAGTCACTGTGTTTCTTATTGCTTCTCTTTTCCTTGCAATCTTTCTACAGGAAATTAATTTATGCATGGGTCACTCCTGGGATCACAGTCTACCATGACTTGGGGTCTCTATGGTATCACACATAATACAGGGTTACACTGCATAACACTGCTTCAACAGTTTCTGAAAAAATTGCAAAATATGGACAATATTAGGCCTAGAACTGAATTGTGGCTAGTTAAATGTCAGCATTAACTATTTTCACCTTCAGGAACAATTAAAAAACTGTTGATTCAAGATGCAGTATTGAACATTGCAGCTGGAACATTTGGGTTTTCTCAGTTCATGCAGGCCCTGACAAGCGGCTTTTGGCATAAAGCAAATGAAAGAGGATGAGAGGACATGTGTCAGGTGCCCAAAACCCAAATTATCTCACAAACTGGATGTGAGGGATCTAAAGTGTATCCTGCAGAGCCTTGATTATTTTTTTTTTGGCTGAAAACTTTTACAGTGCAGACATACATTATCATAACAAAGTTTTGTGACATGCTGAAAATATAGGAAACACATTAAAAAATTGCATTTGATAATGTAAACTACAAGGATTACTGTACCAATTGTATTATTCATGTACATATTTAATTCAGTAAAAAGGAACTGAACCTGAATTTATTTGTAGCTGCCACAGAATTCCCATTTTACCACAGGATTCCCCAGGGTGCTGCAGAAACAAGAGGGCCTTGATGCAGAATTTAGATCTTGTCTCCCCACAGCACATGGAGTACGTGAAGTGCAAGCCAAGAGCAGGCAACGGATTCTTTCTCCATTTACACTACGTTATTGAAGTCAGCGCCACTGCACACAGTCATACCTGCCTGAATCAAAAACCACACCAACGAACATAATTTAAAACCCTTTAATTTTGAAACGTAGCAACCAGTGACATGCAAGTCTATAGGGGCCAGAGACGGCTTTAGGCTTGGAACGTAAACTAGAAGTGGAGCTATTTATCCAGAGCTCATTCACTTTATTTGAGCCTCCTCCAGTTCTTGATTAATTTTGCATTTAGCTGACATTACTGTTGCTTAGAGTTGTGAAACACTCTTCCTAAATTAACCACAGCAATGAGCAAAGCACTATATTTGTCATAAGAGTTTCTCAAGATCTGTGGGAAGGCACCTGCATTCAGATAGAGATTTAAATTAATGAAGAATCATTTGCTTTCCTTTCACCAAGTAAACTGTAAGCATTCAACCCTAGTCACCTCTTGCTATAAACGCACAGTTTTCCAGACCACTTCCAAGGTCCAGTTAGAGGATAAAAAGCAAAAATGTTCTTCACTCCATGCACAGGTAAAACACACAATTTCATCCCCTTTCCCATTTTTTCCTGTTCCCAGTCTCAAAGCAGAATTTCCTTCTCCAGCTGCTTAGGAAAAGCACAAGTTCCTCCAGCGCAGCTCCCCCACATCCCTCCTGCAGGGCCATCTCCCACTGAGGGGTCAAGAAGCAGCTCCCTGCAGTCCCCTGCCACACTCTCACCCCAAAGTGAGGATCTGCAGCAGGGTTTTGGAGCTCCCGTGACAGCAACACAACACTGCCACCAGTGCAAGTGTTGGGCTTTACACCACTGCTCCAGCCTGATGACTCACCAGGGCATTTGGGACCTTCCTTAGAAATGTTCTACCTCCCTCCTCTTTTGGGGAGTAAAAGTTAGAGAAAAAGAAAAAACGTTGGAGAGTTCCATTTTTCTTAACATATGTAGTTATTTCTTCCTTAACCTTAGAGGAGTTTTGCAGAAAAGGCAGAAAGACTAGCACACAATACATATAGGCATTTAGCCAGTTGTAATATTTTAAGAACAACATAAAATCTATTATACAGCACCAGAAGGTTCTTGCTCACTCAGAAAGACAGAAGGATGGACAAAGACAGATAGACAAAGAAAGCAGGAGAGAACAAAACTCCTTGTTACCATGAGAAAAGATGGAAAAAACAATTTCTGTTACTCCTGTTTCTCCTGGATTTTTTTTTAAGTCAGCTCTCTAAGTACTAATCTTCTCTGGGATCTGAGGAACCTGAAATGTGGCTCACAAATATTTATCCTTCATTAACAAAAACACAAAAGAGAAGATTAATAAAAATTAGCCCTAACCTGCTGTTGTTCAGCTTTAACCCTCACCTCAGGGGCCAGCCACAGTCTCGTTTAATCTCTGTGATGACTGGTTCAGGATTCCAGCTCTGAATCTGCAGGTTGGTTGCATTTTAAACAATTAGTAGTAAAAGATTAAAGATGTGCATTAGCAGCTGTGGACAAGGTGGAGCAGGAGTTCTTGGTAAAGCCTTTGGAAGTGAAATGGCCACTCCCTGCATAACACAGTGCTCTGAGGAAAGAGATGGCCAGCGCAGAGGCCTGTGCATGGTGCAGCTACTCTATTCGTGCTACTGCAGCCACACTGGGTTGCAAAGAGAGGTTGACTTTCAGTCATGGAAGCAGGGTTATTATGTCTGTCAGTTGCACAATGTAGACAGTTTAGGTTTAATCTGGCTCTGCATCCCACTCCTCATCTTAGATGGTGCCAGGCAAATGAGCTTCAAAATACTTCTAGGTGTCCAGACCAAAACAACTGATTCAACTTCAGGGTGCAATCGACCACCTAATATTTGTCTCTTTGCAAATAGCCGTCTTTTTGCAAACACCGGCAGAGATCCCTACACTATTATTTTTTCAACTCTAAATGAGTATCAAATGCTTAATGCTTTCATAAGAACATTTGAGATCTTCCACAACTGATTTATATTTTAAATGGCTCAAGTTTTTTAGGTGGAAGGAGCTGTAGAGATGTCTATCATGTTCCTTGCCTCAGCTGTACAGTTTGAGTCACCAACCCTACTTCCTCTGTAAAACTCTAAAACGCACATTCTTCCTCACATATTTCTAACAACAATGTATCAGAGTCTTTAAGGGTATGACCAACGGTGGGTGGGACAAAGCTTACATTCAGCAGCGATGAGATCGCAAGAAATGCCAGCATCAGTCAAAACAGCATCTCACCACAAACCAAGATTATTTGTCTACACAGGGCACTGATGAGACTGCTCCTACAACAGCAATTTTAGTTTGGGGTGCCTGACATCAGAAAGAGGTCACAGAAGAGAAGAGTCTGTATTATGAGATGACATGAAAGGAAAGAAGTGTGGGTAGGAATAGGGGCATATAATAAGCAAGGATGGGAAAGTTTATGTATGGACTGGAGTTTGAAAAGAGTAAAAACATGAAAGGAATGGGAATAGTTTAGCAACAGCAAGAGGTGAACTAGCAGCAATATGATAAAAATAAGCAAAGGAAAAGTTTAGTCTAAATAGGAGGAAATATTTCTTAATGGCAAGGTACCTTGGGCTGTGGAATAGCCTCCCCAGAGACACCTCAATTGCTTGAGTAATTTAAAACTAGATGAGACAAAGTACTTGACAATTCATTGGGGGAACAGTCATGCCCTGCCATTATCTAATGGGTGTTTTCCATCTCTTACTTGTATGATTCAACTGACATTAATTGGCATTGGGGGGTAAATCAAAATAAAATACAGCCCCTAAATGCTACCAGACGTCACAGTGATCAGTTTTCCTGTTACTGCTTTTCAGCAAAATGAAAGAAAGCTACAATAACTTCAGAGACCTGAGCGTCATAATCAGTTACAGCAAATTTACGTCACGCTAAGAAATATTTTTAGAGCAATTCCATTCTGGTATATTATGCTGATAGCTAAAACCTGTAACACCTACAAAAGTGCCTTTCAGTTCAGATGCTCCTCGTGCTCCACAAAAAGTAAATGAATCATAGAATGAAGAATATGGGGTAGGAATAAAGAAACCAGTTTCCTCAGAGAGCTGTGTCCTGAAGACAAGAAGAAAGGTTAAGGTTTTCAAGCACAACAAGAATAAAATCAGCTCTGGAAAAGGCTAGTTACATCAAGGATATTTCTCCCATAGCCTAAATACTGGTATGTTTAATCTCCATCTCTCCAGTAGGCATCTAAAGTTTATTTGCTGCACTGAACTCCTCTCATGTCTTTCAGTCACTTTGCTTACATTTTTTGCTGAACTTTCTACTATAGCTGTAATCCAATAACTGTTTTTCTGTAGTGTAATCAGTTCTTTATGTTAGCTTAGTTCTGCTCCTTCAAAAGTCAGAAGAATAATACATTAAACCAACACTAAAGGCACTTTAAAAACTTATCCTCCACACATGAGATTGCTATAGAATATTTTGAAATATTTAATATTTTAAAAGCAGTGTGTATACAGGCTAGTTGCTAAGTGTTATTAAAATACTGAAGGTAATAATACTTTTAGTTTCTAGGATATAGGGATAGCAGAACATCTTGAAAATCCTAGCAAAATACTGTGAAGAGAAAAATTTTCCCCCATTTCAGAAATGCAAAAATAGAAGAGAAGATAAGCAATTTGCCAAAGATCGCTCTACAAGGAAAAGAAACAAAATTGTCATTCATCCAGATAATCATCCTAGCAAAGTTGGATGTCCATATGTCCATAGCATCCAACCACAAAGCCTTTGCTGTGAGTAGGCAGGGGAGGCAGCCAAGCCCCAGTGCAACCACAAAGCCCAGGAAGGAACTCCAGAGCAAAGGTTTCCAAAATCAGAGGATTCCTGTGCCGTCAGTTCATAGAGTGATGGAGAAGTAGTAGAAAGGACCAGAGAGTCATTTCTGTTAAAAGGGGACTTATGCCATGAGGTGAAGAAAATCTGCTAACTGTAAAAGCACAATGAGCTTTAGGTCAAGTAATGTGAACGTGCCTGGGAAGTGGTCACCTGAATGGCAATAGCTTCCAACGTTGAGCTACAAGGGTTTTATGGAGTTCTCTTTTCTCCCATCCAAATAATACCAGTTTTAAAGCAATGATTCACGTCTGAGTTGGGAAAATTAACTCACTGAGAGACAGAAGTTAGTTTTTTGCTGGTTTCAGTATAGGACTTGAGGTAACATGATAGTAGAAATATGAAATTTGAACCTGCATCTTGCTAATGTCAATTGATTCCTGGCAAAAGGTTTATATGTACTCTCAGAACATGCCTGTTTATGCTATTACCTGAACTTTGCAGGAGATACATCATCATAAAGACATTAAGAAACTTTCCCCAAGTTGTGCAGAAAACCGTGGCAGAACAGGGAACCAAAGCTTAGTTTTCCACAGCCTGCAAAGTACTCCAGTCCTTGGATCATAATTTCTCTCCTTCTAACAATGCAAATGAGAAATGTATCTATCAGCTTTCTGAAAACCTTACACAATTTGGAAAAGTCTTGCATCTCAGGCCCAGGAACAGAATAAAGGGTTTATTTAGGAGTTCACCTATACTGACAGATGGGAAGATATAAAAGAAACAAACTCCACTAGCTACAGTTTGGTTTTAATTTTTTTTTCTGCAGTCTTATCTGTCTAAAAATACCTCACTCTATTTTTCCATTTTTAGTGAAACCAACAGTTAAAAATATTGAACTGTTGCAAAGAGAGTGACCCTTTTTGTCATAATCCTTTCCAGAACACAAGATGGAACCATGTAAATCCTTCAGGAATGCTGATTTTAACAATGGTCTTGTCTCTATTTTTTGGGTAAAGTAAATCGTAACAGTTCAACTTAGCACGTGGTTGGTCTGGACTTCTACATGCAAAATATTATAAATTTTTTGCAGTCAAGTTATGCTAACCTCTCTTCTCAATGATAAGAACCTCAGTGAGAAGGATTACCAGAGAAAATTTAAACTGCCACATAACTTAAAATCACATTTGGCCCAGTTTTAAAAAAGATTTCCCAGAATGGTATTATGTGTCTGTTCTTTCAAACTTTCTGTGTCAACCAGAAACTGAACGGTGACAGCCTAATGCCACAGCTGGGAGTGGTGGGCAGAATCCACCACCTGAGAAAAGGTCTCTAACATAAAGATGCTCTGAACCACCACCAAGGCCAAGGTTACAGGAGGATCCAGAGGAGGACAGTAAGCATGGCATTATGTCATTAGAGAATAAAAAGAAACTTGTATTCAAATATGAAACAAAGTGCATTTCTCTATCCTGTTACCCTGACACCCCTCATTTCAAATGGCCCATCTTCTGGAGAAGACTGGAATGGTCCATTTCTGTGACCTTGTCTGCTCAGGATTTTTTAATTTTCATTGACTGAGTTTATCTGTCTACAAGGGAAGCGCACAATGTGGCCAGGAGTCTTCTATCAGAAAATGCACTCTCATTTAGCCAACTAAATTAATTTCATGCCTGCTAGTGAACCCTATTCAGACAGTTTTTATGTTCTGTGTCTCTCCTGACTTAGAGCAGATCTGAACTAGCAAAAGAAAACGGCTCATGCAGTTAATAATGAACCACCTGAGCCACTCTTTCCCTGTCTTGATGTAAATTTACATTTTTAGGAGCCATTCCTAATTTATAGTTATTTAAATAACCTTTGTTGTATGAAGGGTTCTGTCTAAGCCATCCATGCTACACAAGGCACCCCACATTGAAAGTCGACTCTTTGACCTTTTATTCTCAGGCTGGGGAATGAGGCATGCTATGCACTCGTACACTCTGCCCCTGGGCACTACTCTGGGTAAGTTACTTGGACAGCACCTCTTGCCAGCTGATTCACAGAGTGGAATCTGCATAAGCTCTTGAAAAGAAATGTTCATTAATATTCCTAGCCAGAGGCAAGTGTGCTACAACTCAGTGAGAGGAAGGGTCAGGGGAAGGGGAAAAAAAAAAGTAAAAAGATGGGAAAAGAATTGAAGGCCTCATAGAACAAGTCAATACCCCAAGACAAGTGGTCCCTTTGTTGACGGAAGAAGAACAGACCATTCTGCTCTAGGAAGAACTATGCAAATAGACTGAAAACAAGGAGATATTCTCTATTCTATTTTTATCAATAACCCAAGAGTATCAGACAGACTAGGACAGCCCTTTCCCCTAGGATACTTGAACAATTTAACAGAACCAAACAAAAGGAGCAGGGACTTCCATGAAGCATCGGCCCTCCTTTATTCAGCAAGGCAATTGCAAAAGCTCCCCATTCGCCTCCAAACATTTCCCCAGTATGCTCTCTTCCCCTATTTGCCACCTCCTTTTCCCCTCCCCATGCTCCACCTCTGGAACTATGCTTCCCTCCAGCTATGGAAATTTCAATCTCTCTACAGTAAAATACAGGGATTTTTCTAGTACAGGGAATCGTAAGAAGATTGCAATGGTACGTATTTTTTTAATCTGAAAACAGGAATTGCCTGCCATTCCCCTCCCACACTTCTAGAAACAGGAAAGAAAAAGAAAAAAAAAAAAGAAAAAAAAAAAAGAAAAAAAAAAAAGAAAAAAAAAAAAGAAAAAAAAAAAAGAAGGCAGAAAAGAGGTGGTTATGTTATAGTTATTCATTTTATTTTGATCTAAGTGATATATCACTTTTCCTATTAGGATTTAATTTGCTTTAGCATGAAGAGATCAGCTAGTAAGTTCTGTTTTAATTAGACAGGTACTAAACAATTTGATAGTAATTTGAATACTGATAAGCTGGAGTGCTCACTGGTCCATGAACAGAAATGATATTACCGTGTTCAACCTGCTTGAAGAGAAAAAGTCCTTTAAATATTTTACATGCAAGGGAAAAATGGGAGAAAGGTATGCCAAACGGTGAGACAAAACATGGCCAATACAATATCAAGATTGACCTGTAACCCACTTGTGAAACCTGTGGTTTCTGCTCCTTAGCAGGAGGCCTGATTTAGCAACATTTATTGCAGGTAGGGGTGTAAAGCTAGAACACAGACCCTGTAAAACTGTCTCCCATAACCAAGATTTTGGAGCAATCAGTGTAGATGCTGGCACCCAGGAAGAGTGAGTCATAAATTTCTCATAAAAGACAGCTGCATGAACAGAAAATAAGAAGCACATAAATGCTGAACTCGTGCAGGTAAGCTTACTGCTCCTTACCATAGCACAGCCTTTGTGTCGTCTTTCAGAGCATCCATAGTTATTTCCTCCTCCTGCTCCACACAGTTTTTACGTTGGAGCTTTCTACCAGCAACCCATTTATGACAGCACATTCTCTCACCAACTCTTGCCTCACACACCAGCTTGTAATGATTAATTCCTTAAAAACAAGGCTACCTAGGAGCCTTTTCTGGATTGAAGGAGACTCACCTCTTCACTCATCTCTCTTTTATTGCTCCTACAGGAGCTACTTCTTTCTTTCTCTGCCCTTCTTCAAGCAAATTACGCTTCCAGGAGCAGTGTTGCTAGTCCAGCAAGCAAAGGCTCTGTTTTAATTAAGGTTTCTCTACTACTGCTGTCCAAAAACTAGAACCAAAACCAGCACACTGATATTCTTACTGAACCAAACAGAAATATAGATACATTTATATACTTATACAGAACCACCCGCCTTCTGTGGAAAAGCTGGCATCTTCAACTTCTGAATACATCATGAGCCATTGTAAATAGTATTAACTCAAATGTGCTAGGCTGCATTGCACCCACAAATAAGGCACTAACCTGATCTGGGAGAGACTCTCAGAATGATTATGTGTCCCTTGCGGTACAAGTTATTATCTTTCCTGCTGTCATTTGCATCAGAAGAGATATTTCCCATGTCACTCAAGCAATGAGGTGGGTAATATTAAAGGTCCAATATCAAAAATCCAAAACAAAACACCAGCGAAAGTACTAATGCAATATAAAAAGTGTGGAGCTAATGAAAGGTCTCTCCAAAATATACCTAATAACCCTGACTTTACTGTAATGGGCAGAAATGGAGACAAGTGATTTTAACAGCCTAAGAGCCTGGTGTGATATCCAGATTCACAAACTTCCCTTTAGCATTTGTATTGGGTTTGTGTGGTGGGGTTTTCATAGCAGGGGGAGAGGCTACAGGGGTGGCTTCTCTGAGAAGCTGCTGGAAGCTTCCCCAGCTCCAAGTTGGACCTGCCTCTGACCAAGGCCAAATCAATCAGCAACGGTGGGAACCCCTCTGTGATAACATATTTAAGAGGGGGAAAATACCACTGGGATCCTGCAGTGGAGAGAGGAGTGGGATGTGAGAGAAACAATTATGCAGACACCAAGGCCAGTGAAGAAAGGAGGGGGAAGGAGGTGCTGGAGCAGAAGTTCCCCTGCAGCCCATGGTGAGACAACTGTTGTGCCCCTGCAGCCCATGGAGGTCAGCGGTGGAGCAGAGATCCACCTGCAGCCCGTGGAAGAGCCCATGCCAGAGCAGGTAGCCACACCCATAGGAAGCCATGACCCTATGGAGGACCCACACTGGAGCAGCCTGTCCCTGAAGGACTGCACTCCATGGAAGGGATCCACACTAGAGCAGGCTGTGAAGAACTGAAGCCTCTGGAAAGGACTTATGTTGGAGCAGTTTGCAGAGGACTGTCTCCCATGGGAGAGACCCCATGCTGGAGAAGGGGAAGAGTGTGAGGAATCCTCCCCCTGAGGAGGAAGAAGCAGCAAAGACAACGTATGATAGACTGACCATGACCCCCATTCCTCATTCTCTTGCGCCACTGGAAGGGGCAGGGGGATAGAGAAACTGGTAGCAAAGTTGAGCCCGGGAAGAAGGGAGGGGTGGGGGGAAGGTGTTTTTAAGATTTCTGTCTACTTCTTATTATCCTACTCTGATTTGATTTGTCACAAATTAAATTGATTTTTTCCCCCAAGTCTAGTCTATTTTGTCCATGACCATAACTGGCAAGTGATCCCTCCCTGTCCTTGTCTCAACGCACAAAGTTTTACATTTTTTCATATGATTTTCCTCCCTGTCCCACTGCAGGGGTGTGGGGGGGCAGGGAAGGAGTGAGCAAGCAGCTCCATGGTGCTTACACTGTCTGGACCTAGACCATGACAGCATTTTAAAAGTGACGCAACTGCTATCTTCAGGAGTGAGAACTGGAATTTCAAAGCTGCCTGAGTCTTTTAGGTTCTTTGAGTTATGAATGCTTAACTCCTGCAAATTTCTTTGAAAGTCCCATTATAATATTCAAAACTGAGATTTGTTTGAAGAACTACATAGCAGTTGTGAGAGGCAAAGCTGCCTAGTGACTGAAAGAGAATCGTAGAGCAGTCACCATTATTCATTTCCATTCAGGATTCTTGCCTAAATCACTGTTCAACCATAGGCAATATAAACCTCATTTTCTCAGTTCATACACATGAAAAATAAATAGCTTTTTCTTTCTATTCCCTTAGAATTATATTGTAAAGCTTATTTAGTTACAATATGTGTGGTTCTGTGTTTCTCACATAATCACCTGGAGCTAAGCCAATCACTCAGATGGAAACCTGTATCATTCAATACTGCTCTAAACTACTCAGCCTGTGCAATAATAATTTCCCACTAATTAAGGACACAGCTTCTAAAAACTTCAGTTTCCCACACTTTGGATTTACCTACTGAAAAACACTAGAAACAAAGTATTGTTTACTCCAGCTACTTTTCTTTCTCCCTTTATTCCATGACCTTAGTAAACTCTTCATTTCATTCTTCTTCATTTTTTTGTTAAAATGCGTTTTACCTTGAAGATAATTTTTCTTTGCTATTTAACACTGATGGTCAGCCCACTAAAACCTCTCCAACTGACCCCAGCTTTCTGTCCAAAGCACAAATATATTGTATTCAATGAAATCAGAAAAAAAGTAAAGCCACAGAGACAAGCAGACAAATGCTTTATTCAGGCTGGTAGCTTCACCCAAATGCAAGTTACACGGGTATGTGCTGTTGCGTCTGCTGTCATGTCCAGAGTTGCTGCAGATCTGTACTGCAAACACATCTCCTAAAAAGCAGCAGGGTTTCATGCTGGTTGCTGTAATAACAGTCTGACAAGCTGGCACGTTTGTAAGACAGATGTTTATTTTCTAGCTTCAGTAGTCTGGTGTTGGTCAAATTTTAGAAAACTCATGGCAGTTCAGTTCATCAAATGAAGAGACAACAGCAATAGAATACAGGAAGGGCACTTACAAACACATGTAACAACATATTTAAATCCCAGTGAAGGTAGACAAGGATTGACTGTTTAACTGAGTTACATGTCAATCATTTTAACTTACATGTTTCCAATATTAGTTTTTCAGTCCTGAGATCCTCTCCTCTTGACTTTCCCATAAACACCCCTTCTTTTTCCAAGTTCTCTCCTCCTTTTTGATTTTCTGGAATTCTTGTTCCACCTCAATACAATCAGCTCTAGGTAAAATCTCATCTTCCCACTTTCTTCCTGTTCTCATTCCCAGAAAAATCTGGCTCTGCCTTTCTGTTACTGCTTCTATGTCCATTCTCATTTTACAGCCACTTTCTCTTCTCCTGTTTTCCTGCCCTTTACGGTGTGGAAAAGATAACTGTGATGGAGACCCACAGTTCAAAAAATCCTGATCCTTCAGATCTGCGCACTTTCATATCCTGCGTACCTCACATTTTTAGTTTACCATTTCTGCTAGTTTTTGCTCAGCTTTCTCTCCAGGTTCACCTCTCACTATGAAATACTCCTAGGAATCTAGAAATCCCTTCCAGCCTCTCCTGTTGCCTTTCCCTGTGAGGACCACTTGTCTTATAGGGGCTGGAATGAAACTGTCAAACAGTAAAGCAGACGTAGACGGACAGTAATGACTCCTCATACCTTTTATTTTACATCACTGATGTTGACAATTTAGAGCTCTCAGTTACACTGATCTGCTATCTAACACACTCTCTGATTTTATTCTCCTGCTTGTGCAGTCTGGAATTGGGTGGCAAATAAAAACTTCCAGACAACTAAACACTTGCCTTTAAAGGGAATGCAAAAGCTTGTTCCCACTGTCTGCAATACACTCAAAGATGATAAACTATCTTCATCCTGCTTTCAAAAGTGAGTTGAAATTCAATGCAGTGTAGGTTCCTAAGTGCCTGAATCACTTTTGAAGGAGGTTTTTTAAAATATTACCGTCTTCGGATTACGAATCTTCTTTTTTCTGTCCTTGTTCATAATCAAAGTATAGATCAGACTTGTGACCACTATTGCAAAGCAAATGACATCAACACTGCTCAACATTGTTTTCCACTCTGAAATATTTAAATGTGTAAAACTGAAACACATAGAAACTTCCAAACTGTGCTTTTAGCTACCGACCTTTCAGACCTACAGGGTTTTTTTCAAGAAATAAAAGATTATTGTTAGTAGCCTGCCTATGTGTATCTTACATGTCACTGTTCCCCTGATTTCATTGCTGCATGGTGACACCGATTGCTTTATGTACGTGAACTAGGTGGACCAACTGGGTCATCCCCAAATGAGTCAATCCAAAAGTTTTCTAACAACTAAAATGCCCAGCAAGTAGGCATGATGGAGATCCTTTCTCCATATAATGCTGTAGTCCCCAGCCTTTGTGAGGGAGCATGCCTATTTCACATGGGGGTCCCGTGCTTGTAGCTGTCCTCAGAGCATAATCACCAAATCAAGCCTCCTAGGACAATTGGGATAAACAGATTCAGGGGGTTTTAGGACCTAGTAAAATTTAATATTTGCACATGTACATACTTTCATTTAATAGTCCCATGGTTACTGAATTTTTATGTATGAGTTATTTAATAGCCATACAGCTCTGCTGCTGGGTTGTAGGAAACCCACCTAAATGTCTTCATTATTAGGAGTAAATATAGATGCTGAGATTCAGATCCACTCTGCCGTGCTCAGTTACTGCCCTTTCCATTCTGCAGCTTGTATACTGAGGAAATGTGGTAGAGGAAGGAGGGTCTCCTTTGAGCCTTCAAGGATGGTGAGACATGAGAGGAATGCCTTGCTGGGACCCTCTGTGGTCCATCCAGCCCTAGATTCAATCTGTGTCAACAGCAAGAGTAGATGTTGTTTAGGAAGAGCATGCCAGCCAGGCCACTTCTGCCACTCATGCTCCTTGCACTCCCCCAGCACCCCTAACTGCTGTATTAACAATGTTAGAGGGAACTCCCAAGACTGTTTCCTTCTGCATATGTTTTCAGACCTGGTGCCCACGTGATTGTCTAATGCCTTCTTGAATCTGCTGAAACAAAATGCCGGCACTGTTCCAGCAAGCAGCAGGAGAGGTTTCCTGACAAAGACCCCTAGATACGGAAAAACATTCTGCTCTGAAGCTAAGTACCAAAGTAATTCTGAGGGAAAAGGCATAGGCTTACCCTATTTCCATGTCTTTTCCTGTTGGCTATGTCAGGTGTTCCATACTCATCTTGCTTTTTCAGGTGAGATAGTGATTAAAAGCTAACACCTATATGATCTATGAAGATTTATAGATCAAGAAAAAAAAATGAAAGACTGGTGCAACACAGTTTTTAAATACAGCTGAAAATCAAATGTTAAAAAATTGTATTGATAACAATTATTTGTGGGAGAACACTAAGAAAAAGCAAAATGAGTCATGCTTCATCCTACACATAACACTAAATATTTTGAAGTCAGACAATTATCTTCTACCTAGCAAAAAGAGGAGCATGAACCTATATGTATCTGAAGCATGGATGCACCTAGGAGAGAAAAAGTTACTTACACTTCAAATAGCATTGACAGAAAAGGAATTCAGCAGTGATAGCATGATACCTGTGTAATTCTTAAAAATAAAAAAAAAAAAAAGCTGTAGTATCACTTTATTTCCTGAGTTACAGAAACAATTGACACAGGGCAAAATCTTGGCTGACCTTGGAAAACACTAAGTTAGAGCCATGATGGCACCCATTAAACTGTCCTTTCCTTTCCTGCCATTCTCCCAGCAGCTTCGGTCATCCAAACTTTGCTCAGAGTATATTCTTCTTTCTCCATAGATTTTATTCCTTTTTTTAATTTAATCCTGATTCTGAATTTCCTGAATATACCATGCTCACCTTCAAAGAAATATGAATGAGTAGAACTAGAAGGGACTTTGCAGGGTCACCTTGCTCCTTTTCCTGTCCCAAGGCAGGATCTGCTCCTCCTGCATCATTCCTGATATTTGTCTAATTTTTCTGTAACAGACCAAATGATGAAGTTCTCACAACCTCTCCCACATTCTCCTTCCACTTTTGTGTAGTTTCACATAGTTGTCATATCCCCCTCAATCCTTGCATCTTTACCTTTGAAGAAAATTATTTTAGTCTTCCTTTGTAAGTCAAATTTCCTGGACCTCTGATTAACCACCACTATTCTCTTCCGGATTTTCTCCAGTCAGTCCACATCTTTCTTGAACTGCACTACCCAAAAGCAAATACAGCCCTAAAGCTGAGGTTTTACTGATGCTAAATAAAGCAGAAGAATTTCATGGGTCATGCAGGCTATTCTCCTGTTTATACGTCCCAGTATGACGCTTGCCTTTTTCACAACAGCATGACAGTGTTGACTTATGTTTGGCTTATGGTCTACCATATACACCTCAGATCCTTTCCTACAGAAGTGCTATCAAAGCCTTTTTTCCCCCATCCTGTACTTCCGCAGCTGGTCATAAGAACCTGAGTGTGACGCTTGTAGCTCTTCCTGTCAAATTACATTTGATTTCTTTCAAACTATAAATCTGTTCTGTTGAGGGTTGTTTTTTATTCTAATCCAGTTCTGCAATGTACTCTCAGTCTGTCCTAGCACCATGACATCTGGGAACTCAATAAGCAAGCTTTCTGTTTCATCACCCAAATTGCAACTGAAATATTGAATAGTCCTCAACCCAGGACAGACTCTTGCAGAACACTTTCAATCCACCTATTTATTTTGACACCAAACCCTGAATAATTCTCTGCATTCAGTTTTCTGATTGATTTTGTGCCCAATCTACAGTAATTTCACCAATATTAGGTTTCCCTAGCTTACATACCAAAACATCACAAGACAGTGTCAAAAGCCTAACTAAAGTGAAAATATGACATCTGCTGTTTTTCCTCTATCCACAGGATCCAATACACTCTCACAAAAGGAAATTAGATTGTTATGACATTATTTGTTCTTGACAAATCAATTTGGTCACTATTCGTCTTGTTAATGTCTCTGTGCTTACACAGCATTTCATTGGTTACTTGTTCCAAATTTTTTCTGGAAGTTAAAGGAAAGACAACAGGACCAAAATACCCTACCTCCTCTTCTCTTCCCATGCAAACACCGAAACAACACACGTCTTTCCCAGGACTTTGATGCTTCATCCAGTTCTCAAAGACAAGCCAGCAACAGCTCTGATACTACTTCATCCTTCCCAGGAAGAAGTTCATCAAGACCATGCTGACTTGAAAACATTTAGGTATTTTCCGTCATGCTTTAGAAATAAAGGAAATACAGTGAGAGACTTCTTTACTTTGAATTATTGATCATCAAATCACAGTATTTGCATGGAAGTATTTATAAGTCTGACCCAATCTGTGATCCTGAATCAGGCTGCAAGCCTGAACCCAAAGGGTGACAAGTGCTCACAAGTTCCATCATAATTAAGCCTGTTTAATTGACCCTGTTACGGCTCGCTTTCTCAGCTCTCTTGTGACTTGAGAGATTATGTTTTCCTATTTAATGTCTCTGAAAAACATGTGAGTAGTATTTGTGGTGGTAGGTCAGCTCTCTCTTGACTGTGTGAAGAATCACAGACAACAGCCTAGTGTACTTGCACTGAGTTAACGTTTCACTGCTTCCAAGAAAAAAAAATTAAAACAAATAAACAAACAACAACTCCTTTTGTTTGCTGTCCTTCCTTTCAAATATCAGATATATCACAAGACACTTGAAGTTAATAAAAACAGGGACAATGAAACCAGGCTAATGCCAGCAAACCGGTCATATGCTTCTCGCTTTTACACAGCCTGATCATGTGTTGTCTCCAGCAGATAGATACGATGCAGTTTTGTAGGTACTTCAGATCTTTCTGAGATACTCTGACTGTGGTTATCAAAGCTTTTTTGCCCTAAGATTTGTGACCATTACTAGGACATACATGCTGGCAGTTGTTGCTAGCTCTGCTCACATGGGAAAACCCCAGAGGCATTTTTCTACAGTTATTTTACTTTGCAGTTCTACTTTCATTTGGATGAAGGTCAATCAATGGATTAACTTCTGTTCCCTTAAACCCAATGACTTCAGCCAAGCAACAAAAGGCTAATGTCTTCTTGGATTAGTCTCTTCTTTTCACCCACTACCATTAATTACCTAAACTTCTTGAAAACTTGCTTCAAAACTTGCAAGAAGTCGGCATTGTGTACTGTAAAGTTGTCCAGCAAACCTTGTTTGCTAACTGTGAGCAAGATGGGCACACTTCTTAACCCAGACAGTCCTGCATCTTTCCAAAGAAAAGTACATGATCCTGCACAGGTTTCCCATCATGTGAAACAGTCACTACTCTTCTGTCCCTTAAGTGAAGTTAGTGAGATTATTCAAGGTCTTCGCAATTCACCAAACCATAAGTAACTGCTAGCCTCTGTAAACCTCAAAAGAAGAAATGCCTACAGACAGCAAATGTGCTCCTCCATTACTGAATGGCCTGAGCTGCTTTTCTCCCCGTACAAAATACTATTAAAGCCAGCTGTACGTAGTTGTGCCTTGAATTAGCGTAGTAGAAGTGTCCCTCTCAGATTCCTAACAAGATCTGGCTGAATCTTTCTGATTAGCAAGCTGAAGATGCCTTCAATAAACACGTCCACTTTTCTCCTTTTTTTTCATACAGAGGACAAAGTTGGAAGCTGTTTCTGCTTGGTAAAATATCCTCACGGATGTTGGGACGAGAAAGTAATTTTGGAATAACAGCACCAGGGAAGCTGGAAGTCAAACTCCTCATTACTCTAATCCCCTAAATCTTTCTCAGAAATACGATTCTTAATTTTCCTTCTTCTTCTGTCTTTGATTCTTTCAAATATTTGAATAAAGCACTCATTTTGCAGTCAGAAATGACATCCCATTTGCTTTCTGCCTTCCCCTGGATCAGCATTTTTTTTTCCTGTGAAAAAAAACAAAGCATTCTCGAGTTGCAGCTCTTGACGGGCAGCAATGCCACATCTTTCTATCCCTGCGTGTACACACAGCAAGAGCAGCAGCAGCTGCCACTGGTGCACAGACCTCCTCCCCTCGGACTGACAACCTGTCTTAATGTTGAAAAACAGTTCAAGGTAGCACTTGAGACCAAACGTGCCATTTTCCTTGTCAAAATGAAAGCTGTAAATTTTAAGCCTAATGCTTAATGTAGCCAGATATTGAACAGAGGGACTTTTATCCTGAGCTTAATGGTCTGTCTAAAATCATCAAAAAAGATTACTTAAAAATTCAAGGTCCTCAGAGGTCCCATAAAAATTGCGTGGAACATTTTTTCAGGTTTTTTGGAGGAGTTAGAGAGTCCTTTGATTTTTTTTTCTTTCCTTTTTCCACATGCAATGGAAAAACATGTATAGAAAGTTTTTAATTTTTTTTTTCCTGAACTTGAAAGGCTCACAGACAAATCTGACTACATTCAGGGGAACCAGAGCTTCGGCTAGAGTAAATCACCCTAGCTCCACTAGTTTGTAAGAAACAAGGATGATTTACACCACCCGCCGATCCTGCACTAGCCGTTTCCTTTAAAAGCTGCACAGTGAAGTGAGATCTAATACTTCTGAGTACTCCTCAGAGACTCAGATTCTAGAAGTCATGTCTCACTCAACCTGTCTGCTTTGTGGGTTTTGTTTATTTTGCTAACAGTTAGATGTCTAAGGATTTGAAGGTTCTGTTTGTTTAGTTTTCAGATGTTAAACTGGGAGAATCAGCCGTATTTTCTTGCAGGGATTTTAAAAAGGTTTGCACAAACCTACCCTCTGTTGTGATCCCGAGTGCAGGGGAATTAGTGGCAAAGCATTCAGTATTAGCGCAAACTTCCCCCCTTTCTCCAAAACAATGAAGCATCTCCCCTCCCTGGCACTGCGGCACCTCCAGAGCCCAGAGGTACCCGCTGTGGGCTAGAACTAGGATACGCAGGGAAAAGACAAGCAGCATTCGGTAACAGCATATTCAAAAAGCTTCAGTTTTGATACGTATTTACCAAAACCTCCCATACACTGAAAATTTGCATAAATGTATACTGCCAAACCTTTCTCCCTCGCTGTTTAGTTTGGTAGAACTGAAATCCAAATGTATTTTGAATCTATACAACTGAAAGCTCTTGAAGTGTGTCGGCATCTGTCCATACCTACAAGCCACATTGTGTAGCCTGTATTCAAACATTTGTCTGTTTTTCTGTAGCCTGGAATAAAAAGCATTATTAAAATAACAAGTGTACACGGATTATAGGCTGCATTTTGAAATGTTGGTAAACACAGTGTTTATATGTCAGACCACAATGCTTCCAGAGAAGCTGTTGGTAGGAGATAGTTTTACAAAAATTTTCTAATTGTTTCTTTATTTCTGTTCCCACCTTTTCGTTATACTTTAAAAAAATAGGTACATGCTACTCACATTGTGGCAGCCTCTCGGACAAAATACACTCAACTGTAAGGCTGATGTTGTGTATCTGTAAATGGCAGTTCTGTAAATAAGTAGAAGCCAGAAAATTCCTTGTTCAGTCATGTTTTTGCAAAAAGCAAAAATATCAGGCAAGAACTTTGCTTTATCTGGTTTTCCTCATATGAACGGAAACCTTGCCATGATTTTAAAAAACAGGGACAAGTAAATCTCAGGAAGTTTAAGGTTATATGTCCTTTAATCAACCATAGCTGTATGCGTACATGCAGCTTCAGTGAACAGATGAAACATACTTAGCTCCCTGTGTTCAGCTGCTGTAAACCATTTTTTTTTATGAAAGTCTGAGCTATATCGATTTATATAATCTGGGGATCTGTCCCTGTCTCCACAAAATGGTGCTGCAAACTTTACCAGGCTTACTTGCAAGATTTCTAGCACCTCCGCTTTCTATTTTTGGTTAGCAGTATCATATAAGCAACCTGATTTTTGTTTTTAAAACAGTCTTTCAGTCCTTCCATGTCCAAACTACTTGCACACTTTGCTAACTGTTTAAATCACAAAGATGAATTCGGTCTCACTTCAGATCTAGATAAAGGGCAGAGGTTTGAAAATACATTTGTTGGTGATTTGTTGGGGTTTTTTTTCTCAAAGGTAAATTTGTGTGGTTATTCAGTTTAATGATGGACAAGACATAAGAAAAAAGTAAATTTTCCACATCTTTGACTCTGCAGATAATGCTATTCAAAATATACAAAATTGAGTTTAAAATTAATTGCAATTATACACATTTTGTAAGCTTTTTCGAGAAAATACAAGAGTTTGTAGTTAGTGTTTAGAAAGGAAAATAAGCTTGTCTTTACAATAACTGTCTGTCTCCAGAGGGTGCAAAATATACTCTGCTAGTGCCAGGTCTCCTGCACTGGGAAATAAGACAATTCCAGGGAGGAGACAGATGTGCCACTCAGAAATCCTGCCGCAGCCCCAGCCATGTGTCACTCAAGATGAAGTGTCAGGCAAAGAACAGTGTGGGAATGCTACTATTACCTGTGCCTCTTCCTCTCAGTTCAGTTGAGCATTAAAAAAAAAAAAAAAACAAAAAAACCACCACACACCTATAATAAATGCATTCAATAATTGTTTGAATTGCTGCTGTGCATTCTGTCATAAATGGTTTATGGATAACCATCAATTCGTTCTGCTCATCACTCTATCAAGTTCAATGTACTATTCGGAGCAAAGGATGACTATTTATTTAACAGCTTTTGGCAGGAAAATTTGTTGCGTGCCACAACTTTACAAAGAACATTAAAATCAATGACAATTTATAACCCAAAGACTTGGAATTATGCTTTGGATTCCCATAATTCATCAGAATAAAGCTGTCAGATACCTTTTATTATAAATTAATAGCACGTTGTCTAGAAGCTCGGCAGCAGCAGCTGTTTTGCCAGGTTGGCAGTGACATCTAGTGGGTGTCGCTACTTATTGCTACTGGTTGGCTGTTCATCTCCCATAGATGCTCACTGCTGTATTACCTCCTGGTATTACAGAAGACGTGCAAAGAAAAAATTTCTTGCGTAGTGCAGACATCAACATCACTTAACATTACTTAGGTATTTTAATTACAAAGAAAGAGCTATGATCTTGGCTAGTATGCTACTACTGACGTGACAGAAATTTGGACTACAAGGGAGCATTTTTATATACTCCTCTCACCAGTCATGTTAGAAATCTATTGATCTTACATTGCACTTGATAGTGAATTTACTAATTTCTCAATGGACACTTTTGGTCTCTTTATAATCTACAATCATTCAGTGTGAAGACATGCATTTCTCTCACATGATATTGGTTTTGGAAATCCACATTTAAATGGCCTGAGTTCCAGCCTTTTTAGACTCTCATTTTTAAGTATTCTTTAACCTCTTGTGAGTGCTCCCCCCAATGTGTAATTTCTCATTTCAGAATCCACTTAAATTGTGTACAGAGAAGTAAAAGGCATTATTGGATACTGCAGGATGGTAGATTTCTGTTCTTTTGCCTATTCTGCAGAGCAGTTACTCTTGCTTTAATGTTAATAAAAGTGAAGGAGCAGTCTTTTAACACATTCCTGGTTTTCCCTTTTTTTTCCCCCTGTATTTCCTGTGAGTACAGAATAACACACAGAAGTTGTAAAGAAACTGTATCTGTTTCCAGCAGCTTCGTTCGCTTACAGAGGACCTGATGATAAAAAGAATACATGAAAAGATAATGTGTGAAAATTTTCTTTCTACTGTATAATGTCATGGGATATAGAGCTGATAATCTTCCAACCATAAGTGAATGGTAGCAGATGCATAAACAGTAATAAGCTTTACATACTCACACACTTATTTTTCTATGAATTTTGATCTTATTAGATTCTTAAGAAGAAAGGTCTGTGCTTATTTCTCCACTGAGAAAAATAATCGCTTGTGCAGCAATTCTCAGTCTAATGTGCTCATGCATGGCGCACACAGTGACAACTGGGCACTGGATCAGCAGAGGCATTGAGGGGTGACAGCCAAGGGGGTCTGTGCCCAGGTACCTGTGGAGATCTGATGTAAAGTGCCACATGCAATCTGCTGTCAATGGTGGCTGCTTCCCATTGTGGGCATCTTCAAAGTCATCTCTTCTTAATTTCCCTGTAAGCAATCTCTATCTGTGGTAGGGGTGTGCTGTAAATGTGCCGGGGAGGTTCTCTTTTCTATAAGGATGTGAACCCTGCTATTAAAAAGCATCTGAAAGTCTGGGCTAGCAACACGCAGCTCCTGCCCACTCACAGTACTCCTACTTCTGTCTCTCCCGCTACTTATACTGTTCACAGTTTTGTGGGCTCTCGGCACCTCAGAGTCTTAGTTCCTCAAATGCTCCTTCTGGAGAGGGAAAATATTATTGTCCCCCTGGGCAATGATGTCGGAGTTAGGGAGACAAGCCCCAGGTCAGTCTGGAACTGCATGGTGGAGCCAAACACACATTTCCCTATAACAGTGCTGAAGTAATGGGATCATTTTCCCTTTCCTCATATAAGCTGTTCTTCAACAGCTAGATTTCCAGCCTGCTTCACAGCCCAGACAGCCTTCACAGAAATACCTGAAGCATCACTCCAGGCCAAGGTATTGTGTCAGAAGAGCTGCTTCCCTTGCCATCAGTCCATAGCTAGGAAGTCTGATTCAAAAACACCTGGGATAAGTAGTAAACATCCTGCCCAACTTCAGCCATCTAAAGATAGCCATCTAGTCTGAACTACCTCTTTAGGATTCCTCTGTTGTCAATGGGAAGGGATATGCATCTCCAAAAGCTGATTTATCTCACCTTTCTGAGATAAAACACTGTCTGGTGGTGCTTATGGCTTTCCATTAACTGCACAGGGAATCAAGATGACTAGTTTAGACTGAATGCTAGAAAACTGAAATGAAGCCAAGTAAATCCCACCCATAAATAGGGAGTTGTGTGAAAAATAAAAGTAGGAAGAGTGGAAGTTCCAAGTGACCAGAAATCAGGCAGCTGCCTGATGGTGACTTCACTGCCAGACCCCAAGTTTTCATTTGAACTCCAGCCTATCATTTCTACAGCAGACTACAATGACCTTAGAAAAATATCAGCATTTTAATAAGCAAAAATACACCATCAAAAACTAAAGCTTAACACATATCCCAGTAGAGAAGCCTCTGAGAAGTAATCTACAGAAAAATAAGAGCTTTTAAAGTTTTTATCTTAAAGGACTTTGAAATGTTGCCTGTACCTACAATTTTATAACCAATCTTACACAGGGGTGTTCATCCTAAAGCCCCAACTCTTTTAACTCACAACACTGCAAGATTTTTGGGAGGGAATAAGGGGACTACTGGAAAAAAAAAAAAAAAACAACACTAAACACTACTCCTTCCCACTCCACTATCAGAAAGCTACAATGAGAAGATCCTAAATCCACTATGAATAGCAATATCTCACATTCAAAGAACAAATATGGAAAACTCCATGCTCCTTATTTTAAAGGACCTCTTATCTTGTAACACAGTCTTCTTGCACTAACATGGCTGATTCATTCTTTTTCTCATGCAACATTCAGAAAACAGTTTTACAGGTCCCAGATGCCCCTTACCAGGCAGAAGCATGGATTATAATTTCTGACATAGATTATGATTTCTAATGTATTACTTGTAGTTATGCTTATGATTTGTTTACAGCTACTCACATGCTGCTGAAACACAAGGACAGTAACCCACCTCCTTTGCAATGTTTTCNGGAAGTTTTAGAGAGCAATGAGGTCTCCCCTGAGCCTCCTCCTCCAGGCTGAACATTCCCAGCTCCCTCAGCCGCTCCTCATAAGTCCTGTGCTCCAGACCCCTCACCAGCTTCGTAGCCCTCCTCTGAACACGTTCCAGGGCCTCAATGTTTTTCTTGCAGTGAGGGGCCCAAAATTGAACACAGTACTCGAGGTGCAGCCTCACCAGTGCCAAGTACAGGGGGAGTTGTGCAATTATGCCAAGGCTTTAGCCCACACCCTTCCTAAGAACTTTTGGGGATCTCTCTACCCACTTAACTGATCTTTTATATTCCATCATGTCTGTCACTTAGGCACTAACTTTAACAATGTATTTAGCCTGATGCCCAAGCCATCAGGACATCCCCTGGGCCTCCCTGAGGACCCTTACCACTAGCCTGGAAGGGCTGATGGGGGCCATTTACATTCAGACAGCTTGTGACATAGTCCTTTGCCTACGCCAGCCTTCCCAAGAGAAAGCACAGGCTGGCCTGGGTGCTTGCAGTTTTATGAGAGTCCTAGCTTTACTAATATACAATTAAAATCATAAACAGAGATCCTAATAAAGATTAAAATGGGACAGAATGGCAATAACCTGCTATAAAGAGCAAAGTGACTCACGGGATTAGCCTGTGTCCTCAGTGTGCATGTATGTCTGAGCAAGGCTGTCACAGCATGTCTTAGCAATAGATTCAGCAGACTTGGTGAAAGAAATTTCCCACCTGCCCCTATTTTAGCCATGGCAAAGCACAGAGCTCCATCACATGGCATGCCACGCAGGGGGCGGTTTCCTCAAAAAGAGAGCTGGCTTCTTTGCAGCAGTCATCCTTACAAATCAAAACTCTTAAGAAGGATTCAGGGGGCCAAATTCAGCAGTGAGAGGTAAAGTGGAAAATGCCAGACCTCTTTTGAACTCTTTATACCCTCTGACTGATATGCAAATTAACATCAGGGTCTCTGCAGTGGCAGAAAAGACACAGGAGGGAGCTGGAAGAAAGACTACACTAGAACAGCAACCTACGCCTTCAGTATCAGTTTTTCCCTGCATACCCACACACACTCCTCTCTTCTGGCCCATTACAATAAAACTTCTGTGTAGGCTCTCATCTCTTTTTTTCATTAAACCACTTCTAGGATCCATGCATCAACTCTAACTGGTTGCTCAGGTTTGGTAGAAAATGTTAGAAAACAGTTAGAAAATGACACAAAAGGAATAATCTGCAATCAGCTAGAGCGCAGCTGCAGAAATCTGTACTGTAACCCTTGCTGTGGATCATGCTACCTTTGTCTTCTTCATTTTCAACTTAAAATGATCTGCATTGTTTCCAAATCTTAATTTCAGCCTGGGATGCATACTTATCCTAGAAAGCTTTTAATAACTTATTTTCTCTGGCATCCTGAATGACATGGGTAGCCTCACAACTCGCCTCTGGTTCACCACAGCTAAAGGCATCTCAGTGAGTCACATCTGTAAGTCTTACATGGGGTTGAACCGCATGTTTGGTTTGGTGTGGTAAAGCACCCAGACAGTAAAGCAAGCAAAAGAAAATACTTCATTATTCTGCAGAGTGCATTGCCACAAGTATTACTGAGGCACAGATGTTAAAACCAGTATGAGTAAGTAAAGTCTTGTGGTTTATGCCATCCATCATTCACAAGCAAGGAAAAAAGAGATGTAGTCTGTTATGGGCAGGACTATGCAACAATTGTCCCTTTAGGAGTTTCTGGAATTGTCGCTGAAATACCTAGTTCTTGCCCTGCTATGGCAGCACCCTGTAATGAGTGGACTGCTGGGCAGACCCAAACATGAAGGTTTCTGCTTTCCTAAATATGCATCAAAAGGCTTAGCAGAGCATATTCCCAACATCAGTCCTCTTCTGGAAACCAACACAGAAATACTGCAAACCTTCATTTCTTATGAGACTGAGTTTTTCTGTACTTCTGGTTCAAGTAGGGCTAAAATTACCATACCACAAAAAATAGCTTCATAGTGACAGAGGACAAGCTAATTAACTCTTTAAGAGTGCATATATACACGTACCATAGCCCAAACTTATTCAGTGGTTAGATATCTTATCTTCAGAATTGCTTGGGGGGTAGGGAGATAAATGGGGTTTTTTTGAGAGAGAGAAAGAGAGCTCGACTAGAGATACCTGAAAACAGCTGTTTGAAATTGAGAGTGTGTTACCACCAACAGTAGTCAATACAAGGCTTAAGCAGTGACAAACTCTGGAAAGCACTTCAATTGCTGTAATTCAGGCAAGCTAAGCAGAAAAAAAAAATTATGTAAAGCCACATTCCCCAAAACCTGGTTTACATCCACTTTTGCTTCCAACTCCCTGTGTATTAAGCAGGTCATAAACGCATGCTGGGAAGCTGTTTGAATTCCTCAGATGAGAAGTGCCAAAAGCTTTCTCCAAGCTCAGAACTAGAGCTAGTCAGAAAACAGGAAATGTTTTGCATAACATTTTTACAAGCCAGGGAGCTGAACATTATCCATTATTAAGAGAGACATGAAACAAGGTTTTTTACCTATAAGACAAGCAAATTTTATGTACAGGACGATACCTTTAGACTCAGGCCAAGAAGGAAAAGCTAAGTGCTGACTAAACAAGTTTCAGCTAAAATAATTTTTTTAGTCCACTCTAGTCCTGTCCATTGGTAGCGGATTTTTTCCTGTGTCCCCAAGGAGTCAGAAAGCATGAGCTTTGTTCTCTATTGTCACCTAAAGAAAGATGAAAGGGCACAAAACCAGGGCTTGCAAAGCCTCACTCACAGGACTTTCTTTGCTCATTGCTTCTGTGAAGCAGCTCTGCCATTTTTATGGACTCTTCAGTCCTTCTGAATTCCTAGTACAGTTTTACATTACAAATACCTTACAGAAGGAATTATGACATCTCTAACACACCAAGAATTTTGTTAATCTAAACACAGCTTATGATGCTCATTTTCTTGCAGCTAGTCACACGAAGGACAGGGAGAACTTCCAGTCCCAAAGACTGTCTCATCAGCAAGGGCAACAAGAAGGGAATACTACATATACCTCCCTGAAAACAACTGTGTTGATTCACAGCAGCAGTATACCTTTTAGCTATTCTGCCAACCACACAGAAGAAAGGCTTCGTTGTATAAGCACAAGTAAAAGCAGTGTTCAAGATGAAGGAAAAAAAGAACCAACTTTACCAAACAAAGCAGGGAACAGTAAATGAGATGTCCAGTTAGCTTTTTAGACTCACAATTTATAGCACTTATTGCAGAACCAGCATAAAAAAATGTTCTGAGGTACATCCTAAGTTATTTGAAAATATAGTAAAACAGGTCCAAAATGCCTGCTCCAGGAGCCTCTATGCAGAGAAATATTAGCAAGCCAACCTTAAAAAAGGCTTTTGTTTTTGTACTGGAACCTTTCAGCTGAAGTCTGAAGGTGCAGCAACAAACAAAACTGAAAAATTATTCCGAAAACAAAGTTAACAGCTAAAACACATATAACCACCCCATGGGTTGGGTTTAGGTACACAGGAAAAGGTCTGAGTACTAGTTATGTAAATAAGTACTGAATAAATTTTTAAAAGTCTCCCATTCAAATAATCAATGCTTTAAATTATTTAAAAGAGCATAAGAAAAAAAAAATTCAATCCTCTAACAATGAAGTTCAGTAACAATATACAGTGGTTTTAAATTTAAGGAAAGTACATCATAAGGGAAAACTATGACTGGTGCACACTGTCTCTACACACTAAAATGTTTGTGCAAGTATGTATATAAATCAGTGTTTATAGAACCCGGATTATAAGATTGAAGCCTTTTCTACAAAATTTGAAACCCTGATAGAGACCCAAAAACTGTTTAAGCTGTGATATTCCGTCAGCAGCAAAACTATAAAAAGTGTGGATATTCACATGTTCAGAACCTGTGCTCATCCTCTACATTGTGTTTGTTGTAAATGTAAAACACCTTAAAAAAATACTTGAGCACAGAATATGCTTTGAGCACAGTTTGCAAAAAGATGAGGGGGATAGCCTTATCTTGTAAAGTAAAATGGGGGAAAAAAAGCAATAGCCAACACTTCTACATTACCATATGGGTTTGAGAGATTAGTTACAAGAATTCAACCCCATAAAAAGGGAAAAATATTTGTGAGAAAAGGAGCTGAACAATTGCAATCAGAAACAAAAAAGCAATGTTGACACTGTGGATGAGAATCATAAAGTTACCAGCAAGATATTATTTACCCAAGGACAAAAATCTTTTCATCAGATCAAGGATGCAAATATCAAGATCAGAAGTGATGGAACATTTTCAGATATAGAAAGATACATTTCTTCATTGTCCCTGGATGCCAGATCTGTGTTGCACTCTCACTGGGACAAGCACATTGAACAACTAGGAAATAGCTTAGCTGCTAAATGAGTTTGAGGGTTTTTTTTGACCTGCTACATTCAAATGCCCACTACTGCTCTTGATCATAACTGTCACACAGGTAAAAATGCAGTCTCTCCAAGGTGCAATAAATGAGGAAGAGTATCTTCGGCAGAGAAGTCTAAATTTCCAAATTCTAGGCAGTACTTTAAGGAGTGCAATGTTAAAAGTGAAAATTTTAAGTGTTTAGTAATGTATGAGCTACCTATACAGACTTGCAACTGCGGATGTAGATGTCTCAAAGGAAATATTGTCAGACAAGTACACAGAAAGGACAAAAACTGGTTCTAAAGAAGCCAAGGGCAAAACTCCCATTGACTTCACCAGAGTTACTATAGTTATGTTTTGCAGCTCTGTTTCAGGAAGATAAAAAAGGACTTCTTTGATCCTGCTGTTCTTTAGGCTTCTCTACCTATATTTCATTACCACCAGTGTTAAGTGCAGATATCTTCCCTGGCCCTTGGAGGGAACGCCCATGAAGCTGTTTACAGCAGCTGCAGTCACCCACCCTCTCTCTTCCACCTCCACCCCATTCCCTGTTCACCTCCCTTCTGCTAAGCCAGTACCGCCCAGTACTCCCAGAGCCACTACACATGATAAATATAGGAAAACAGGATGCATGGTAGGCATTTTATATGTGAGATCCTTCATGCAACAGAACTGCAATAGTTAGCTGGTCAGACTAGGACAGAGAGATGTCCCATATAAAACTGTGTGTAGTTAGAAAATACTGCCATTCCCAAAGAGCGGCATTTGCTCAAAGGCAGACCTGCTTCACTTACTAAGAGAGGAGTTAAAAAAACCGTATGCTTGCCCATTCCACTCAATAAAAAGATAGGATTTTTTTGCAAGAATTATGCATGACTCGTTCCTTCTGTCAGTTACATTTAAAATACAATTCACTGAAGAGCACAAGTAAGAACCACTGACTTTATTATAACTAAACAGTATAACATTTCATATAAAACATACACAATTTAAGGTTAACTCTAAGCTTCCCCATGATACATATAAAAATATGACAATAGTTTTTCAAGCTATAAAGTGTTTAGATATTACTTAAAGAAGCAATGGCATTCAGATCTCTTCAAAAAAAATATGGAGAAAAGGTTTGATTATCTGCATAAATCTGGCATATTTTTCCTGAGCTATGAAAGGACAAAACCTCCCCTCTTCCTCTGAAGTCTTCTTTTTTTAAACAGCATCTTAAAGATTTTTGCATGTCCTTTCCTCCCCCTGCTTTGTAAAAGAACATACGCATCCTAGGATTGCTGAGTTTAGAACATGTGAATTATAGATGATCTTTAAGTCTTCACAGCAGCTGTTTTTCAAGAGTTGTTCTTAAATCACAGAAGATAGCACAAAATGGAAAAAAGAAAATCAGAGCTCAAGGAAGAAAGTGTATTTGATCCTGAAGGACACATTTTAGGAAAGCACTTAAGAATCGTCTTAATTAATTGGGATTATTAACTTCTGCAGAAGGAAGCATCTGCCCAAACACTCAGATACACTAGGCTGGAGTCCTAGCGCTCTGTAATCCTGATAACTTCCATTCTTTATGGTCCTCATCTTGTAGGAAACACTGCTGCAACACTGTGTCAGCAACATAGGGGAAAATGATTTTTACTATTATAAAAATCGAAATGAAACACATTTTACACTCTCACACTCAGAAACACCAGAGTGGGGGCAGTGCCAAGAAGCCCATCCAGCTGCTGGGCACAGCAATGTTTGTGTCCAGCTTTCAGGCCCAAGATCCATTGTGATGCCAGGGAGGACAGGGGCACCAAATCCTCCTTATGCCTCCCAGTTTCCTCTTTGATGGGTGACTGTGTGAGTGCAGGGTTTGTGCCTTTCTGTACCCTTCTGGAGCTGACAGTGATCAGTGCCCCACCTTTGCAAGTCACTGGGATTAGTTCAGAGTTCTTTACCCAAAGAGCTGGGTGCTGTGAAACTGCAGGTACATGCAGTGAGGCCTCAATGGTCTGCAAGCTACCAACACGTGTGCTTGTAGGGCCTTTCTCTATTGTGTTTCCCTTCCGGAGTCCCTGTATCCAGCCATTACCATCCCAACCTTACCTTTCTCTGTATGAGCTCAGGGTTGGATTTGTGCTATGACAAAAAACAAATACCATCTATCTCAACTATTTATTTTTCACCTGCCTGATCCCACAATACAGCACTGCAAAGCAGGGGGAGGAGGGGGCAGAGGTGAAGGGGGGAGGCTGGGATAGAGAGAAAAAAAGAAAACCTCACCTAAGTAACCTCTACCTCAGATGGCAAAGCTGAGGCAGACCTGAGCGCCAATACCTGGACACTGATGGGTGGAAGATGCTGCGGGCTGGTAGGAAATACCTGCACCATTGCCAGTAGATGACTGGAGACATGCATCCACCATACTATAGCTACAGCAACAGCAACAGGGAGTCTGCTCTAACCTGGATAACCTTTGCTTACTTCAATGGTATTTCTTTTCCCAACAGTTCTGCTATTGGAATAAGCTACTGGTTTTTCTTATCAAATTGAAAAAAGGAGCTTCTCTCCCATAAGGAAGTGTTGATAACCTTGAATCCCCTGAATTTACAGAAAACTATCCAAAACCTACAAATGGATATACATGACCAAAAGCAAGAGAAGGGATAGTCTCATAGCATCAAATCTCACTGCCTTCCTCTTTCCTGTTTTCCTAAGTCCCAAGATTTTAGCTTTAGGACTTTATTTCTAGCTAGCTTTCTCCCCGTACAGTGAATACAGAGGAAAAGGAGGTTTTTTACTGCTTGCTTTCACTTTGTCCTATAAATGCAGCATGACATTTGTTGGCCTGTTATCATCAACAGCCTAAATCCCATGGGTCTTGAAAACAACTTGGGGAATGTTAGCATTGAGAACAGGTCGGGGGGTCTTCCTGGAGCACAGACTCGGAGAGCGCCGGCTGTTCTGTGTGCATCTACATTTAGCCTTTTTGCTTGACTTGTGATCTCAAATTCTGGGAGCTGATACACAATAAACCAAAGCAGCTGGAGAAAGCTCTTCCTGGATTATGCCCAAGTGGAGCAGTTGCATGAAGGATTTCAGCAGCTTCCAAGGAAGAAGTTCAAAGACATCAAGGCGTGTGACAACTCTGGCAAGCTGCTGCAGTCTCCTTAGCGGAAAATTATGTTGAATATGAAAAAGTGTCTCTTTCTCTTACATGCAGAAGAAAATACAATTTATACCAGTGAGTTTAATCATATGATTCCCTCAAAGAAGCTGAAGCTCCCACTTAAAAGATCTCAATTTATCCCATTTCTAGTTATAAACCCTAATCATTTATGTTTATAAAAGTAATATAAAGAATCTTTACATAAATTTGCTGCAAATAAGTATAAACAGGCATAGCTCCACTGTAGTCAGGGTTACCAAACCGATGTGCAAATGCTCACTGGTTACAAAGCAATATTATTTGCAGAAGCCCGTACTGGAAACTCTACAGACAAACAGGACCAAGCTCTCTTTTCAGCTGCACCACTGGATAGCAGATAATACTTACTGACAGCAATACAATTACTCTTATTCACATTGAGGTAGAAGCAGAATTTGGCCCATATATTTTTGTGTATGTTATTAATAAATTTTATTTGGTTATAAATACATGAGCCAGTCTTTAAGCAGTGTCCTGGGTTAAGCAGAGACAGAGTTAACTTTCTTCATAATAGCTAGCAAGAGGCTGTGTTTTGGATTTGTGCTCAGAAGCTGATAAGAAACGATGTTTTGTGCTGCTGCCAAAGTCAGCAGACGAGCGAAGAGGCACAGCCAGTTGCTAGCCTAGGATTTGCTCTTAGGTTAAGATTGAAAACTCAGAATAGCCAATAATCTATTCCATAACATACACATCATGCCCAGTATATAGGTGAGGACCCTCTGGAAGATTGTCCCTTTAATTTCCAGGGCCCTGTTGGTTTCGGATCTCTTCTGGCTCTGGATTACTCTCCCAAGGCCTTCCCCCCCTCCCACCCAGGTCGGCTCTCAGTCTGGGACACTCGGACTGTTATCTCCATTCTGTGAGTTTCAAGATCCTCCCTTCTCTGGGATCGTTAGCTGGGGCCAGGTGGCCACTTCCCCCCCCTCACCCCAGTCAGCTCTCCGTCTGGGACGCTCAGACTGTTATCTCCATTCTGAGAGTGCGTCTGGGAGCAGAGCACCCCCCGCCTGGGGGAATCGTGGGTGTGGTTTCAGGACTCTCCTTGTTCTGGGATTGACCCTCCCTGCTCCGGGATCATTATCCGGGAACAGGCTGAGTCTTTATCATCAGGTGGGGGGCAGTATCACTGCGTATCACTCATTTGTATATAGTATTATTTTCAATATTATTGTATTTTAGTTATTAAATTGTCCTTATCTCAACCCATGAGTCCTTTTTTCCCTTTACCCCTTTAACTCTCTCCCCTATTCTTAGATGGGGGTGGGAATTGTGTGAGCAGGTGTGTGGTTTGGCCCCCAGCCAAGGGCTAACCCTTCACAAACAGGAATCATACAAATGAAGTTTGTAAGCATTATTGAATCAAGTAAACCAGATATTCTGCAGATGCAAATCAAAAGTAGCTTCACTGGAAAGCATGTAGCTGTGCTAATTTATAGCAGGTGAAGATCTGGCTTGCAAAATTAATAGGAATCTCAGCAGTGTTCTCAGTGAGAATAACAATGGACATAGGATTACAAAGGAACTTTCATCTTCAGAGTGTTTTATGGACTAATTACTTCTCCCAATACCCCAAGGTAACCAAAACCCTTGTTACATTTCCAATGGTATCTCAGCTTTGAATATAAAAGGAAGATGCTACCAGGCCTGATAAAAATAAAGTGTTCGCACGTATATATGCACATGAATTCCCCTTTATTAATCAAGAATAGTATTTCCTGACTTAAAAGTTACACCTCCAGCACCTGGCCTTCACTCAAACTACCTGTTCTTTCCTAGGGTCCTATCTTCTCCAGCAAGAGGTAGCATTCATTGCCAGTAGGTCAAGGGAAGTAATCCTCCCCCTCATGCCAACACTGGAGAGGCCACATCTGGAGTGCTGGGTCCAGTTCTGGGCTCCCCAGTACCAGAGAGATATGGATTTACAGGAGCAAATCCAGTAAAGGGCTAGGATTAAGGGAGTGGAGCATCCCTTGTATGAGGAGATGCCAAGACCTGGGACTGTTCCCTCTAGAGAAAAGGCAGGTTGAGGGATTGGGGGGATTTGATGAGTTTGTATAAATACCCAATGAGGCAAGTAAAGAAAACCAAGCCAGACTCTTCTTAGTAGTAGCCAGTAAAAAGGCAAGAAGCAAGGGGCACAGTAAGATACAATAAATTCCACTTGAACATAAGCAGTTCTTTTGTTGTTCTTGTTTCTCTAACATGAAGATGATCAAATACTGGAAGAGGTTTCCAGAAGTGGTGCAGAGTCTCCATCCTTGGAGATATTCAAAATCTGACTAGACACAGCCCCAGGCAACCTCTTTTAGGTGACTCTACTTTGAGTGTGGAGGTTAGACTAGAAAAATCCTCAATGTCCCTTCCAACCTCAACCATTATGTGATTTATGGTATTCCTAAATCCCATGGACATTGATATTGTTTTTCCCACAGTTGCCTCCTCAAAGTGGCAATAATTTATCTGTTATACTTATGCACCACCAGCTCCCTTCGTCAGCAAACTTCACCTTGAGTCTTAAAGAATGCGCAAGGTCAAAAGAACCTTGCTGCTCTCTTGTGGGGTTTTTTTCCAGTTTCAGAACAAACCCTCTTAATAGCAAATGCTGCAACAATGCTGCTTGCTTTGTGCTATGAAGGAAGGTAAGTGGCTAAAGGGCACAAATAGCTTTCCTTTGTGGTTGAAACTGCGTTGGGCTCAATTGTGAAGGCTGGTTTCTCAAAGTGGCATCGAGACAATGAAGGTTAATTACTAGGTTTCTGCATGGGCTGTGATGACAAGTGGCTTCCATTCCCTTTTAAGCGGACTCCACTTCTTAAACGTACTAGTACTAGTCAGTTTATGGCAATGTCCCAGCATTTACAATGTCAATCCAGAATTTACAAGTGAGTAATTAGCAGTGAACTTGCTATTTTGAAGGCAGGAGGAAAAAAAAAAAAAAAANNAAAAAAAAAAAAAAAAAAGAACGAAAGAACATTTGTCCTCTCACAGAAACAACATATGCAAGTTCCCAAGAGCTTGAAGGAGCATGAAAAAAGATTCAAAAGGAAACTTTTTTCCTCCTCTGTTATTGGGAGAAAGTAAAACAGCAGTCTCTCAGGCAGTGTAGGTCCCTCCTGCTGGTGTTTCTAGTTAGAGCATGGAGAAGTCCCTGTTTCTCTCCTCAACATCAGTTCCCATCTCCCAAGGGGGCAGGAAACCAGAGCTCTTCTTCTCCCTTCCCTTAAGCTATGACCCACTGGGAACAAGGGCAACCAGAGCAGCAAGGCCTTTGGAAAGGAGAACAAAATGCCATACCCTGTTTCTGTCTCCCACTACTTTAGCCTGCCCACCACAAATTCATCCGATAAGGATATGGGGGTTGTCTCATTGACTAATCCCTGCCACATAACCCAAGTCATACATGGCTAAGCAGAAAAGTAAAAAAAAATGTTTTGGTAGCAACACAGCCCAATGCTTTGCAGAGATACCACTGTTAACCCCCAACAACTATCTCGCCATGAAGACCAGCATGCTCACTCACATCAGCATGGTGTGCTTTCAGGTCCACAGATCCATGCTAATGAGCATGTATTTCTTTCAGGTCCTCAGTAAGTACCCCCAAGCAGTGTAATATAGACTTTTGCAACTACCTCAATGCATTTAAACCTTCTCCTTGTAGACGTAACTTTATCACCAAGATTGCTGCAAAATGGGTTCATTTTCTCTCGCTTAAAAAGAGATGACCAAGAGACAGAACTCTATTTTTACCCACTTCCAAGAATGATTTTTAAGACCTGAGTTGCAGTTTACTCCTCTGTGAAATGGGTCTAAAAAACTGGGTCAGATCTTTAGCTCAACATAGCTCCATAGACATCAGTACTTACCTTTGACAACAAGAAAAAAAACACACATGTTCTCATAGAAAAGGAAGAATATAAGATCACAGGCAGTAACTACACTATTTTAAGTACCTTGTGCTGGATTAAGGTTTATGGATATGTCCAACACATGACAGCAAAATTCTGTGTGGCCATGAAGAACAGTTTATTTGGAAGAGAAATTTAACGAAAATGTGTTTTCTTCTTGACACATTAAGTGCCACAAGCGTTATTTTGTAATGGCTAATCCACTAAAGAAAGAAATTATGTCAGATTAATTCCCCAAGTTAAAGGGGAGAAAAATGTAAATGATGCTGCAAAGGTAACTGGGCTACTGAGAAGCAGATGGCTTTAATTACCTGCTTACAGGATTGTTTATACTGGGAATTT
Organism: Syrrhaptes paradoxus; assembly: GCA_013400615.1. Classification (NCBI taxonomy): domain Eukaryota; kingdom Metazoa; phylum Chordata; class Aves; order Pterocliformes; family Pteroclidae; genus Syrrhaptes; species Syrrhaptes paradoxus. Next base: position 30,855 of record VZTO01004821.1, on the reverse strand, counting down.
GAAAGAGACAATACTCAGAAACAATACTCATCATGGGAACACTCTGTACATTTTAATTAAGCCAGATTTTAAATGGGAATAAAAAGAGATTGACTGTTACCCCAAGTCAAATTGACACTTCAAAATCGTATGTGCCTTGCACACAAATATTTAGTTACACCAGATGTGTAAAAAGATAAACAAATCCATACATGCTGAGCCCCATCCTCATTTTGGCTCCTCTTGTTTCCTGCTGCTCCAGTCCAGCAAAGAGGCCACAGCTGTGTGAGGCAGCACTGCTGCACACAAGAGTCAGGTTCACTGGGTCAAATTTATTTCTGGAACTCAGCAGGGTTCTCACAGAGGTGAGTAACTCCTGGTGCTGGATTCTAGTAGTCTGAGGCTGATCCTCCTTTCCCTGAGGATCCTTTCACAGTGCCAAAATTTGAAACAGTAAAGTATCACCAGCCTCAACCAGCTGCTGAGCACCTGCTGACCTGGCCCAGCACTAACTTCGGATGCAGTTACAGTGGTAACGACTTGGGCTGATCTAATGGCTTGCTGCTGCCAGCATGGGAGGATGAGCTCCCACCCACAGCATTACCTGCCTTTCTTGCCTACTCTCAGTTGCTGTTGTTCATCTCCCATTACTCTTGTAGGTCTTCAGATCTCTTCCAGGAGCCAGAGTATGTCACTAACCTGACAGAAAACTAAGAGAAAAAAAAAAAAAAAAAAGAAGCATAGCTTTTTTCAAGGTAGCAACCTCTCCCAAGCCCCAGAGGCAGCAGGAAGAGAGGCCAGGACCATGTGCTTGCAGGGAGCAGCTGCAGAGGAAAGGAAGAGCAGCAGCTGCGAGCACCGAGGCCTCCCTCTAGCAGATGCAAGCAAAGCTGCTGCACATGAAACTACAGCCTCAGATCAATTTTTGTAGAACAGTTTAAAGAAGTGGAAAGCCCTGTAGGGCTGCCCAGTGTATTGATTATTGTTTCCTTCATATCTCCTGTCCCAGTCATTCCTTGCTAAGTACTTTTAAGGTCCAAACATGGGCACACAGTCAGCAGCAAACAAGTTTGCAGTAGCTAACCAAATAGCACGAGATTACTGATCCTGTGCAGGTTCTTCAGCATGCTAAATCCCAAGCAAAAGGTGTTCATTTAGAGCACTTCAGCCTACACAACCTCTTTACCTATTTACTAGATCAGTCTAAAATTACACTTTAAATTAATCTGGTTAATGGATGTCAGGCATTATCTACAACTCAGGGCAACAATGAGGACTTTTTTATAATCAAGATCAAACATAAGCAGCATAAACACACTAATAAATCAAGTGAGCAAATTATATCTGCAAAGAAAATATGCATAAGGAAGGGCTATTCAGCTTCAGTGACTCAGTACAAACAAACCCCTGGGGCAAAGAATAATTACAGTATACTATCTACAAATGAGTAGAATAACCAAATCAAGCCAAAATTCAAATGTATGGCAGGGGCTCTGAGGGGCTTCTAAGTCAGAGAGAGAAGAAAAACATATTTTTGCATGAGACAAACCAAGAGCAGCAGAAGCACTACCTTTTCACCTCTCCTGGAAAAACTGAAAATATACATAACTTCACCAAGAAAAAGACTGAGCCAAGATATACTGTTACAAAGAGAAACAGTCACCAGGAATTGCCCTGGAAGTTTGTGGTGTGACAACACACCCTCTGCGAATTACATGACATCAAACAGTTACATCAGTCCTCAGAATTGTGGTGCAAAACATACACGTCCCTGCTCATGGCAGGGGGGTTGGAACCAGCTGATCTTTAAGCTCCCTTCCAACCCAAACCATTTTCAGATTCTATGAAATGGGAGGTAAATACTCTTCAGGATTTCATGGGTCCGGACTGAAAAAATTTCTTTTCTCAAACTGCTGTATATTCCCAAAAGTCATTATGTAAAAAAAAATCAGTTACTTCTTATTTAGCTGAGCGCACAGTCGATCTAAGTTCTGAGGTTTTTCTACCCTTACAAACTCTTTGGATGCTTCCGTGTCTCTTCCCTTGGACGGTGACTGTGAAGTCTTTGGGACTGACACTACATGTGTTTCCTAGGTGTGTACACTGTGAGGGTGTCCTCACAGATGAAGCTATTACAACAACATGGATTTTCCTGTGCGGTGATATTTTCAGTTTAGATATCATCAGTGGTTAACAAGGCATCAGAGAACACCTGCAAATTCATCACAAATTAGTTTTTTAAATCCCATCCATAAAAACAAGCAAACAGAAAATTAAAAGAGGAAAAATAAGAGTAACAAGCATGCAAAGCTTAACCTAGTATTTTCACAGTTCTAGAGAAAGCTATTACAGCAACAAGGTGATCTCACTTTTTCTTTCTCCTGTAAATTTTTCAGTGATCCAACCTCCTCACATTGATATGAAGGACTGCAGAAGGTGCAAAGTCTTGAACCGAGTCCATTCTAAAAACATGTCATAATTCCATGGAAAACCATCAAACTGCAATAGCATGTGCCAGCTGGGGCCCTATTCTGTACAAAAAAAATCCTGTCCAAAAAGATGAAAGTGGCAGAATTCCCACTGCATTCAACAGGACTGGGTTCTCTCCTTGAGAATTTCTTCTCTTTTTCATCTGTGACAAGTTTTCAAGTTTTATCTTTGTCTTACTTAGATTCCAGGTACACATTTACTGTCTCATTTTATTTGTAGACATTGGCTTTCTATTAATTTTTTAATACTTTTTTTATCACCCCTGCTGTTATGATTTTTTGGCATACTGACTGCAGCCTTCTGGACTATGCTAATCTCTGACAAGTCTGAGACACAGACCTAACTAAAATTGTCTAGTACAGCCAACACTGTGCTTAAAATAGTTTTTGCCTTTTTTTTTTAGAATCTATTTTTACTGGCTAGGGCAGGATTTAATCTTTCAGTCATAAGGTTGTGCCTTGGATTTTATTTTAAAATGTGTTAGAAACTTTTAAAATATCTGTTTTACTATGTGCATTTTCTCATGTGGGTTAGATAACATCAAACCAATATAAAATTAGGAGACAAGTTAGTCTTCAGCAAGCTGAAATAGCACATAATTTGTCTTTTTCAGAAGAGTGTCTTATTCTGAAAGTCTGATTATCATCATGCCAATGCATGGTTATACCTGGAGGACATCCACATTTTTAATGCACAGTCACCCTATCTCTACATTGTGATTTGTTTTTTTTTCCCCCCACAGTACCATATTTTGTCCACTTCATGCTAGCAGGAAAAAAAAACAGGAGAACAATAGTTATAAAAAAAAAAAAATTCTCAAAAGCTTGCTCTAGTTTCTGCTGGCTTTCTGCTCAGCTATGGGAATGAGGGAGAATAAAGACCTGCAGGAATCCCTAAATGGACACGTAGTCAGTTTTAGCCTGACGGATAGAGCTAATAGAGGGTACAGTGATGGAAATTATGCCACCCAAGTCCCTTACCGTTGTTTGTAAGTCCAGAATCATTCTTTCTCTCTTGCCTTCTAGAAACTCTGCATTTGTTTTTGTCTTTTAGTTACCAAGCAGTAGTAGGTTTTGAGTGTTTTTATGGAGTTTGTAATTGAATTTTGATTTTTAAAGGTTGTCCTCCGGACATTCCAAAAAGAGATGAGACCCTGGCAGAGCCTATGAGAGACTGCAGTACCCGAGCATGGGGACACATGTTTTAAATGAGGTGCTATGAATGAGGGAACCACAGGACTGGACAGACATAAAGCTTACAATGTCTCTGTTACCAGCAAATTACTGGGATGGTGGGAATGTTTTGTACTGCAGTCCTCCCAAAAGGGAATCAAAACATATTACAAGGAACCAAAATACGAAATTTGGAGATCAGTTTAAGTGCTGCTTACAGCTCTGCAGCAGTGAGCAGGGGGGAGCAGGATACACCAAAGCCCCCAGAGCAACAACCCAGTCCATCCCACTCTTCCTGCAGCTGCTTGTCCCCCTCCTCACAGCCCCACCAATGCACAGGAAGTTGAATTTGCACGCTCAGATCAACAAAAGAGCTTTTCTTCTCTGTATCTTAGACCACCTAAGTTACAAGGGCTGGGAAGCCAAACAGCTGGCTGTCATTCCCTGCTTCTCTACAGCACTCAATGAAGCAACACGACTGAGGCTCAGTTGCCTTTGTCATGGATTGCAGGGTGAGAAGTAATGTTATATTGGGATACCACATTAGCTTGGCCATTTGACTAAAGAGACCACTTCCAGAAGAAATCTGATTGAAGAGAGGGTTATAGGAAGAGGAAACTTTGAGTCGGTATCTCATGGTTGGAAAGGAGAGATGATAACAAGGACTTTGGTATTCTGCTCTCAGCTATGCACTTGACTCACTTGGCAAGTCAAAGCTCAAATGTAAGGTATGCAGAGATTTTGATCTGTAGCTACAGACAAGGATGGTTATTCTGAGCCCTGCATATATTAGCTTCCTTTTGAGAATGTTGTCCTTAACAAACCTGGGTGTCAGTTCTTTCTCTAGCTAGACACAGCAATGCCAATCTCTATCAGAAGAGGAGCAAGAGTGGCTTAATTGTTTATAAATTCCTTTGAGATGTCAGAAGAAAAGTACTACTTAAATATTAAAAAACTTGTATTAATTCATTCTAACCTGTTAGAAGTTGGAAAGTCATTTTCTCCAGATATGCAGAATCATCTAGAATTGATCTGTGACTGAAGTTGTGAGACATTAGTGATATCTATACAAGTAATATGCAGGCAAGCAAGTCTGTAATTCTCATTAGAGATTTGCTAAGGTTGTATTAAGCTATAAGTATATACTCATTAGCAAAACTCCTACATTTCTAACATTTGACAAGTACTGCCTCTAGCATAACACTGTAACCGGAACCTACAATCAAAGATATCAGCCTAGAGCATATTGGATCCTAATAACAAAGTTAACGATTAGAAACAATACCAGTTATTGAAACAGACTTTTAAACTAATAATTTGAATATCAAAAAGTCACTTACATGTTCTATATGTTTGCATCAAATACACTTTGCAGATGTGAAGTATCTGCAAAAAAAAGCATGGGTTCTTCTACCAGAGAAGTTAAGAAGCTTTTTGCTGTATCAGGACTGTGTGGAGCTGACTGCAATTTGACATCTTTTTAGAATGAAAGTTGTCTTATATACAATTCTTTTTCTCAGGAAAAAAAATACGCATTGAACATGTTTTTACAAATATTTTTTCAGGGTTTTAGGGGAGGTTGTTTGTTTAATTTAAGGGACACTAGATTTTCTCTTGTATTTTCCATTTTATATTTATAGATGAAATATAAGGAAAGAGGACCTAAATAAAGCTTTTTTTTTAAAATACATTTGCATAAAAGTGCAAGGTACTTTAAAAATATTAAAATTAAAATAATTTGATGGTTTCTTAAAAATTGTCAACAATATTTGTTCTTTTATTGGCAAGCTCCAACAGTACCCCAATAACTGCTGGGTTGCAGCTCAGTCTGTGGGGCAGCTATAGCTAAAGATTCCCACACGAAGCATTCAGAAACAGCTAGTCATTTCCATTTCCATTAGTAAGAGTAAACTTAGTTCATTATGGAAGAGCAAGCTACTCCCAGAACACAGATCAGCTCCTAAAATACAGCCAATTTCTCTACTTATTCAAAGAAAATGGAAAGTTGATGTTAACATTTGCATGCTTTGAAAATGCAAAGCATTGCATGCAACTAGTGCCAAGTATAAGCTTAACAAAAATAGATTGAGGTAAGGAAAATGTAAACCCTTTATTTCACTGTTAAAAAAATAAAACATTGGCTTATGCAGGAAAACTTTCTCCATCGTAGACCAGTAGTAAGGATACGTTGGGCATAGGTTTTAGAAGCATGCATCCAAAGATCCATTTATTTTACTGCCTCTGAAAATCTCATGTTCCTAGAATAACACACTCATAATCATCCTCCCTAGAAAATTAGAACCTGTTAGTTCTATCAGAAAACTGAAACTGGAATTGTGGCTTCCATGCTCTTCCTCTTTTCCAGTTTGTACAGTTCAGATAAATAGGGCAATCATGCTTTGTAAAATTAAGAAGAGTCTCTGATTGTTGCTTAAAGCAACTTTTCAAAAAAACAACCTCCCCTCAAAAAAATGCAGTACATACTTCCTCATTGTTTTTAATAAATGCATAATAAATGCAAAACTTCAAGGTTGCAAAATACACATTTTGAAACCATGTAATAGTCAACACTGTCAGAAGTGACATGTCAATTTAGGTGCACTGACTTTGACATGCCTAAACGGAAACACCTCCAAGAATTTGGCTTTAAGAGCAAGTGTTTAACCATCAGTCCCCATTGAAGATCTTGGCCCAGGCTTCTGTTAAAAGTAACCAGCATCAGCCTTTGCGCAGTGGTAGCTGTGCACTGGTTTCTGCCTGAGAAAAGGTCCCTTTAGTCTTCTATGAGGGCAGGGACTCCACCATTTCCCTGCTGTTGGAACACACCTTCAGTTACTTCTATCCATAATTAAAGCTGACATATCTTATGTGAGCCATTCACCTTTTATTCAACATAAACAGTCTGCAAGAATGGCTGAGAGGTTCACAGGAAGGAAGCAGTTAAATGATAAAAATGTGAAATGTTATGCAGCAAGCTGTGTACAATTAACTAGAATTCAAATATACACCTTGTTCCAATCCAAGCCATTTATCAGATAAAAATAGTCTGCTAGAAGAATGTCATGATTAATGAGGTGAGACTCCAGCTAATTACTGTTTCCTCCAGAAGTAATTAGGTTGGCATTGCTAATCAAGATGAATGAACACTCTGACCCGCTTTTTTAAATGTAAAACTATGAGCTGCAGCAGCAATAACATCATTTAGTTCAGGCAATGTAGTCTTTATTAGGCTTGTAGTTTGATTAAATTCTTTTGTTACACTAGGCTTTCCATACATGAACAGATGAATGCTGTGATGTTCAAAGAGTTTGTCACCCTTAATTAAAGACTGAAAAGGCTTGTTCAATTCACAGGGCAATACACAGGACAGCTCTAAATTGATAGCTTTTAAGTGCTGGATAACCGAGGGAGTCATAGGGTTTGCCCATCTGCAAGAGGATCCTTCCTCCTTCCACAATTTTCCATCATAGTAGCTGGAAAATTAATATCAGATATTTTTGTATTGATTCCATTAGGCAGCAGTCATTTCATCACAGCACCTTTTCACACGTGACTATACAACTTTACTTGTGAGCTGTAAGTACATTCAAACCACAAGCTAATTTATTGCACTTTTCTGACTGCAACCCTTTTGTACAACTAAAGGGTCCCAGAATAGCCTTGTCCCCCACCCTTTCAGCTGTTCACATCATGGACACATATTTTATTTCATACTGGGGTGGGGGAGGTGGGGGAAGGGAGAATAAAGCATCTGAATGGAGATACAACATGCTATAACGGAGTTAACATGTAGTAATTTCCTTTTCACCTCTTTCTATTACACACAGCACTTCCTTACTCCAAGGATTTATTTCAGGTAAATGCTAGGTCCAAATTTTCACCTGAGAATTTTAATTTAAAACGCAAATTAGACTAGGTAAGAAAATGACCCTTGTCCCACAATAGCTTTTTGGATCTACTCACTATCTGCTTAACAAAAAGCACCACAGCCGCTGTGGGCGAGAAGGTGGGGCCTCGGGCCCAGGAGCACCAGTGGGGACAGAGGGAAGGAGAGGGGCTGGCAGGCACAGAAAGCTCACCCCTCTCCATAGCAGCAGGTACAAGTTTAATTTCAGCCACACAGTTAAGCCACCATGCAACTATTCAGCCCGGCACAAAGCAGCGGACTGTCCTAGCTGGGGCATGGAGTAGGCCAGACCCCACTCCTCCCAGCATATTTCTGATGCCACCATGACCAAGTAGCACCATCAGTAACAGCAGCCAATCCTTTGCTGCAGGATAAGTCACTACCAATTTGGCAACACACCAGCCTGAGCTTTCTCTCACACACGTTTGGTCAGCCACAGGCTCATCCTGACAGTGAGATGAGACTCGGTGCTGGGGACCCCCAGCCAAGTCTTTCTTGAGAAGCACCTCACCTGAACAATCTCAGACCTACCACTGCTTGCCTAAGAAACTACCCACATACCTCAGGTGAAAGCCAAAGCTTCAAAACTGAGCACAGCACCCACAAACACGAAGCAAGCAGAAGGATAACATTTTCCTCCTTCAGCACAGCTCCACTCAGCCACAGCAGATACAACACCCCACCCCAGCAGGAAGAAGTTGCTTGCTGTATCTCACATATATATAACAACAATTAGTAGGACCACAGTAGCCCCCACGAGCCACACCAGAGGGGACAGACAGATACCACCACCCTGAGAGAGGCCCATGGACATTGCCTCCTCTGGGCCCTGCTGGCACAGAGCTGCACAGAGCCTTCTTCCTCTCCAGTGTTCAGATACATAATGATTTAACAAAAATGCTTACCTAGAGGGTGGAAATAGCATCTCTTTCCTTCCTCTACCATCTGGTTGATGTTTCCGCTCACTAGATTGCAAAAATCCTATTTTTAACCTCTTCTGCCTAATGACATTGCTATGCCAGCCTCTGATTGACACGCGTCTACCTCCCACTGCTGCTTCTCCCCAGCGCCTCGGCTAAGCTGGGCTGGCCTCTGGGCTGGTCTCTCACACCACCATCTTCAGGAGCAGAACAACAACCAACCAACCAGCCGCCCCCCCTTACAAATCCTGGGGATGACCCCCAGCAGCCATGCACAAGCTTTTCACAGGGAGGCTCCAGGTGGAAAACCCAAGAGAGCTGATTCAGGGGGTGGAGCCTGGGAGGCTACCCTATACCCCATATAAAACCTCTCCTTCCTCTCTGCTCCCTGACATGGCCTCTAACTGCCTTCCCTGGTTTTGCCTCACCCCCATAGCCCCTCTTAGCACAAATATTCAAAGCCACTTGTGCTGCTGCCTGTCTGTCAGGTTCTGAACCCCACAAATGTGTGTCCATGGTGTGGGGGTGTTCAACTTCCAGTTTATGTGTTACTTTTTTTCTGTTCTCTTTTCCAGAAAAGGGGGGTAGAGTTTTAGATTCAAGGCCTCCCTGAGTTGGAACCAAGATGGTGGCTCTGCCATCCAACAGGTTTGACTCATTTTTGTTTTGCTTACTGAATTAGCTTGCTGGTTACAGATTTCCACAATGATGAATTTGCAAGTAAACAAGGGAAGGAGGCACACTCATTGTAAAACTACTATAAGATACAAAATTCATATAAATGCAAGCCTAGATTCTCAGACAGGCAAGCTGGTCTCACCAATGCAGAGCTCTGGCTTCCTCACAACCCAGGGAGAAGCATGAAAGGGCAGACTTTAGGTACACTGCTCTGATCTGCGCTGGCTAGACTATGCACGCTAAGCGTTCTTTATAAATGCAGTTGGTTTATATGTCCCTGGGCTGTCAATTATTTCCTTAACTGTGTAGCTCTTAAAAGTGAAGCATGTCATTTCTGAGCTGCTACATGCTACTGAAGCAACTCCAGTAATTTATTTATGGAAGCTTTATTGACCTACCCAAGTTGTAGATGCTTATTCACTTCTATTGACACATACCCTTAATTCCTGTTGTGAAGACACTGGTCAATGGTACCCTTCAGAATCAAACGATTTCTAAAATCCCTTTCTCTGGCCACAGCTGTGCCATAAAGGTGGTTCCCTTTCTCTCCATGCATTATTACATGCATTCCTGTTGTCCGAGTGTGCTCCAAGGGGTCCTACTCCACACAACATGGGCAGTAGTTCTAGTGCTGCTTGAACATATTCATTTCCATCTCTCAGGCTGCTGCTAGTAACAGTGTAAGTGTTGCATCAGTGTTGTTCCTTGGACTCTTTCAGACACATCACTCTAGCTGCTGTCTCAACAAGGAGTCTAGTATATAAGGATTACTGGAATTTTTTTGGCTCTTCCCTTCCCTGCATGTGGTCTATGACCATTCTCACAGTGAGCTGTGACATCCCCTCAAAGGTCTGACAGGAAAGAGACCTGTTTAGGCAGGGGGTGTTGCACATGAACTCTCATTTTGTTTAGGACATATGAGATCTGATTCATTGATTGCTTTTTTTTTTAAGTAATTTTTGTATTAGTAGAACTACAAACATCTTTGCTGCCAAAGACTGACCTCCACCCTAGCAGTGTAACCAAAATTATTCTTAGTCCCTCTTTTTTTTCTGATAATAGGACCCAAGGGTAACTTAAGAAACACGGAGACAATTAAAATATTGGATGGGTAAATGAAAAACGCAAATGAAAAAATGCAAGTGAAGTAAGAAGCAATAATAAGCCCATGAGGTCACTGATCATGTCCGGACCACGTCGGGATGCAGGGAACTTGCAGACTTTCGCACGGCAGCTATCACCCCCCATGGAGAAAGGAGGGTGGAGTCCAGATTTCATCAGTGAGGTCATCTCCTTTCTAATCCTACGCTCTCCGCTCTCTGTACTGTTGGATCACAGCCACTGTAGTTTCAGCAGGAACTGAGGTCAGCCCTGCTAGCCAAGGGGTGCAGAGAGTCAGGAATTTCCAGACCACTCATCATCGGTCCAGCTCTCCCCCTGGAGCTGATGTTGTTTATAAGTTCCTGGACCCTCTCTGCTTGAGGAGAAATCTAGATCCATCTACTCCTCACACTTTGTGCTGTTGATGCATAGCAGGGCTGGACTTGGTCAGCCTGGGAACCTGACCCACAACACTGATGCACACACTGGTAGCAGCTGGTTGGCATGGGTTATGTGTCTCTGGGTACCTAAAACACAGGGCAAGTGAATCGGTCATACTTCTCAGACCCAAAGTATAGAACTTGAAATGGAGAAATACTTGCGCTCTGTTAGCTGAGGGAGACCAATTCTTTAACACAGGCACCAGAGCTGGGTGTACAAATGTGGACAGAAGGAATACCATCCTTTTCCCATGCTTTTTTTTTTTTTCCCCTCCAGCAGTTTTCCAGACGTGCTCCAGAGTTTGTCAGATTTATGAAAAGCACACAACCTGGATCTCCACAAAATTGTTCTTTTGTTTTTCAGAGCCCCTTGCCTATTGTGCTGCTGCAGCTATGGGTGAGAGAGTGTGGGCACACAACCAGGCTTGTCTGCTGCGTGTTTCCTTTAGCTAATTTTTTTTAATAAATCTAATTCAGGTTTTGCAATTCTTGATGTGGGTTTTTCTTCCTGAAAGAATAAAATAGAAAAGTCACTGATGATTTGTTCTTTCACTCTATTTCGGTGCCAATGCACCATTTAGCGCTGCGGCAGCCATCAATACCCACTCAAACACTATCGTGCAGCTTTTCCCTGTCATTCACTGTGTCACTTAGAAAGTGATAAAAATTCCAGCTTAGAGCAGTATATTCACTTTTGTGGTCCCCTACTTCTAGCAGCCTTTTAAAGCACTGAACAAAATTAGCAACAAATTACTTTATGAATACGGAGCCCTTTTGTTATGGTGCTCTGAGAGTTTGCAATACTGTCAGATTTCAATTAAATTTAAGAAAAATTAAGCTGCTCTGTGTGGCTGCTTGCTTAGACAGTGAGGTAATTATGTATAATAAGGAGATCTGTTTAACAATTGCTCCTAGTCATGGCAACGTTGCACCATTATTGTGCTTAACAAGACAGACCGCTACATTGTTTTTGGAATGTGGGAAACCAGCAATAGCGGAGGCACATCATGAGCTTAACACATAGGGTAGAATTTTTAACATTACCAGCTGCAGTGAATTAATTGTTACAACTTTTTTGCTCTTTCAGGGAGGCTGTTTTTGCACATCGGTTTAAAAAGTGTAAGATCCCCAGTAATTTGTACACTGTTCCTTCAGTAGTAGGCATGCAGAAAAAGTACCATCAAGCGTAAGCTTTTGTTGATCAGACCAAAAACAACCCTATGGGTGCTGCTTTTGTCTTTTTTTGTAAAAAAAAAAAAGGAGGTTACAGCATAGAATAGTCATTGTCCTATCCGTATATCCCAAGAAGATGTGATGGCAGGTAGTAAAACCAAACATCTTGGAAGAGACCTCTTCATCACAGAGTCCAGGCCCCACAATGCCCCAGCACCTTCCTTGCAGCCACCATGCCATGGCCTAAGAAAACTAGAGTATATGTTACTGTTTTCAAACTGCAAGCGATTCTGCATATTTGGGAAGGCTAATGGATATGGAGAGTCTGGACATAATCTTTGCATTGTGGGCACAATTACTTTTGCTCCCACCACCCCAGCATCCCTAGAGGCACACAGGCTGTTTGCCTAAAAGTAGCCCTGCACTGGACAGAGGGGTCTGCAGAGCAGGGTGGAAAGAGGAATTTTACAAATAGTGCAGATTTTTCTCCATTGGTAAAGTGTCTTGTTCAATGTTAGAATAAAGCAATTCTCTTCTGGGACTCTTCTTCACAGTAGCGTGGCATTTTGAACTTAGGGAAGCAGCTGGAAAAGAAAATGTCAAAGTTCAGTTGTGTTCAAGACCAAGTTTTGAATCTTGGCTAAACTTCACTAGCTGTTCAAGGAATGTAAGTCAGCTTGCTGATTTGTGCCGTGAAAAGGAAACAGCTCAGGCCGAAGCAAATACAAAACAAACAGCCATGCTTTTTCAAAGGGGACAATACACAAGTCTGTGAAAGAGTCTTCTTACCAGACCAGGAGGAGACCTGGGAGGGAGGAAGCAGCTGGGAGGCACATGCAAGAACTCACTTGGTACCGAGGGGTTTTAAGAAACATTTGAGAATTGTTTCAAAACTAAGAATGTAAACAGAGTGGAAACTTCTTGTAGGGCAGTGGTATCCAAGTTGAGCTCCCAAACATCTCTAGTGCAGCTCCCACGCTGGGACTGTGACACAAGCCAGCAGCACAACTATTTGGCACAGGCAGTATCTTGGAAATCCAAAGGTCCATGTGTGGGAGAAAGTTATTGGGTGAGTAGGTGATAAGGTAGCCAGGAAAAGCACATAAACACCAAGAAAAGCAAAGAACTGCACTCAGGCATGGAGTCACTAATTATCACTCAGGAAAGAGCTTGGCATCGCTGTGGATAGTGCCATAGGAATGTCAAGCCCAAACTCCACAATGATCAAAAAGGAAAATAGGACACTGGGAACCCTGAGGGACGGAAGAGCAAACAGAACAGAAAGGAGAATCACAGAGTGCGGCGGCATCTGCTTCAAGTCCCTATAGTTACTCTCAAAAATGACATAAAGGATGTAGAAACAATAGGGCAACAGCTCTGGACCAACATCTGTGCTGGGAATGGAAAGGTACCCTGGGATGAGATAACGTGGTCTTCAAAGTGCTGGTGGCTTCAGCGAAGGGCAGTAGGGGAAGATCTCTGGCTATTCCTCAGCATCTATGACCTAAGGCCATGAAATGAATTATCTTGCAACAGAACTGGAATGAGTAGAGGAAGTACTTTTCCATGTGGCACATAATTAAACTCAAGTAGAGATAACTCTGGAAGCCAAAAGTATAAATTGGTTTAAAACATAATTTGACAAACTCATGGAGGAAAATCTATGAAGGGCTGTTGAACACAAAGCCTCAACTCTCCAGCTCAGAAAGTCCCTGAGCAACAGGGGAGTGTAAAGCTTCACAACGTATTAACCCCCTTCTCTTACTCATTTTTTAAACTTTCACAGGAAGCAGAAAGCATTGTCTGGTCTGACATCAAATGGTATCCCAGTGTTCCTGTATTATCCTGCCCAGGATGCTGTCACTGGACTTTCCTAAGAGCCAGCTGTGTGGCTGGCTGTACCCTGTGGGACCTGTTGGAGAAAACTTGGTATCTCCAATTTGCAGCTCACTCCCAGAACTACCTCTCCCTATTGCTCTTTAGGGTATGCTTTGTGTCTTTTATATCTCAGCTACAAAAAGGTTTTGGTAAGTATTTAATGAGGAACATTGCTCACACTGTTACAGGGAATAGCAAACAAGAAAATACTATGAGAAAAAGAGATGCTTTGTAATAAAAACAAATTAAAATCCCTACTGAAAATTCATAGAATCATAGAATCATAGAATGGTTTGGGTTGGAAAGGACCTTAAAGATCATCAAGTTCCAAACCCCCTGCCATGGACAGGGACACCCTCCACTAGACCAGGTTGCTCAAAGCCTCATCCAGCCTGGCCTTGAACAGCTCCAGGGATGGGGCATCCACAACCTCCCTGGGCAACCTGTTCCAGTGTCTCACCACCCTCATAGTGAAAAATTTCTTCCTAATGTCTAGTCTAAATGTACCCTCTTTTAGCTTATGGCTCATGGTCTGAAGTAATACAAGGGAAAACACAGGAAAACTCATGTCTTTCAAACCCATGAAAGTAGTTACATGAAGTTCAAGAATAAAGGCTACCAGAAACATATCTGTTGGAACAAAGGAACTGGAGAGATCGATTGAACCACACGGAGTGGGTTGCACTTCTTAGGACCTGAGTTCAAAGAAAAGGCATCAGAGCAGAGCTGCTGGTTATGCAGAATTAATGTACCCAAGAAAATTCCAATGTTTTTATACGTCTTCAGAAACAAATCATAGTTGTTCTGATGTTCTCCACATCAATTGTTTCATTTCAACACGTTAAGCTGCTCTGTAACATGTCAATCTGAGACAGATCAGAGTATTCAGTACTTGCCTTCTTTGTCACAGTGTCTCCATGAGAGTCTTTCAGGAGCCCAGTGCCTCTGTTTTCCTCTTGAGATTTATCTTCTTGTCATGTACCAGCTGGCTTCATCACAGGAAAGTATTCATTACGTTGTGGGACATGTGGTCATCTGGGTACCCTTGCTCATAGACTAGGAGAGAGCCCAAACATCTCAATAAAGCAATGTGATGAAAGAGAACTGTAGTTCAGTGTTTTATTGCAGGCTGAAAAATTACATGTTCTTTGTAATGTTATACATTAACTATTTCAGCTTGGATCTTCTCAGCTAAAACCATATTTTTAATTGTTTTAATCTCTTTTACAATATTTTTTCCTATTTTTTAAGGTTGTATTTTGCATAAGAAAGTATTTTTTTAGAAAATTGGCAATAACTTTTAATAATCAGAATTAGGTAGTTCATTTTTAATTTGACAATCTGAATAAATAGAATTTTTTCCATTGATATTTAAAGAACTTCTTTTAAAAAAAATTGTCCCCATTCTGAAGTAATCTAGGACAGAGCTTGATAGCTCAGAGGAAGAATAAAAACTATAAAAAAGCATAGTAACTGAAGAGGAAGGGCTACACATCTGATGTCTGTGTCATGGGCAAATCTGCTACCAATATTGTCACACTGGTCAAAAAGCCACTGAGGTGGCTGCAGTCAAACTCACAGAGGAAATGGACTTGCTAAAAAAAGCATATGTGACACCAACAGTTAGTTAACACCTAGCACAAGCTACTACGGAAAGACATCAGGCCATTATATTTCTGGTTGTGTTTAACTCTCAACCACAATGGCTAAGATGCAAAGGAATAATTGGGAAGGGACCTTGCTGTGCAGCTTGCTATACATACATAAGCTCAGCCTGCCCTGGAGGGTTCCAGTTAAAAGACATGTGGATGATAGGTAAGAAATGTGAATAAGCCGCATGAAGAAATTAATACAGTGGAGTATTAGCCCAGCACAGCCCTCTTACATGCTGTTCAAGCCACTGCAGGACACAAACCATTATTAGATTATATGTGGAGCAGAATAAAAGATTAGTTTGTAAAGCACATTCAGAGTCACATCCTAAATTAGGTAGAAAGAAAGATTCCTGTCTAAATGTTGCAGAAGTTTGGGGGTGGCAGTGGCAGCCAGTCCGCCTCAGGTTTTAGTCCTATTTTCTCCTTGAGCACACTGAACTTATCATTTCATTGAACAAGCTTTAGCAGTGAGCAACTGTGAAAAACCTAACTTCAGAAAATTCTGCATGGAGAGGAGGGAAAATGCAGTGTTCTCCTCTATCCACTCAAAAAGTAAAAGTAATCTAGTCTCTCTGAAAAAAAACCAAACCAAACCAAACAAACAAAAACACCCAAAAAACAAAAACACCCCAAAAAACCCCTAAACACAACCAAGCAAACAAATAAACAGAAAAAACACATCATTTTTTTTTAATTGTAACAATCTTTAAATATATATAATCACCTTTGGATACAGAACTGACATGGAAAATTCAAGTCCAAATGGTGGAAGTCTGAGTATGTTAGAGGCATTTGAAATAAGGGGGTTATAGATGAAACCAGGTTTTCAACCCTACCTCAGGCAGATTCAGTCAGTCTTCTCATTCAAGAGTGTCAAACCCCTTTTTTCTTTGGTGGACACCAACCAACATGTTGGCAGCCATACTCAGAGAGGCTAACAAGAGAGATGGACGTACATAAGTAAATGAACGTTTTCATTGTTGAGGTTGCTGCCCACCAATCTTTCTTGCACCTGGCAAGTATTGCTGGAACCAGGTGAGGCTAGCTCAAAGTCAGTAATGCAGCACAACACACCATGCCCAAGCCAGAAAGAGCCAGTTTTTGGGTGCAGTCCCCGGTGTATGCAAGAGCACCCTTTCTGAAATGAGCTGCTACGCTCACCTAGCTCTCCATATGCATGCATGTCTCACACAATCACAGGGTCCTGTATACAGGCGTAGTCAACATTTCAGATTGATTAAACAGAAAATATCCTCTGATTTGTAACTCCTCTCTTCTGCATCCCTCTGAAAACACTGATACTGCTCTTGAACTGCCCAGAGACCTTAGGGAGCATCTGACAGAATTTCTCTTTAGAATTAATTTTATATTACCGTTTCACGCTTTTTTGCTCACCAAGGACAAGCTCAACAGGCTTAAAGGCAGCAGAAATACCGTTTCTGAAAATACAACTGACAGATAACAGTGGTCACTACAGGCTGCCTCTTGGGTTTTCTCCCAACAGAGTAATGAATTGAATGGTATTATGGCCACCCAGGAAGGCCTTGCTATAGAACAGAATCCTGTTTAAATGTTTTTTTTCCGAGTAAAAGAAGACAATGGTATCTATGTGCTCACGTTATAGTGAGGATAAGGCACAAACTGTGTAATGTACATGAGTTTCATATGCATATTTCTTCCAGATGTTGATGTCATCTTGCTGCTTGCACTTTGTTTCTTCTATATTTATTTAGTATCTATTGTTACCTGAGTGGCTTGCTTTGTTTAGGCTGGATTTTTTTTTTAATTTTCTTTTACTCTTTCCTTTTTTTTAAATTTATGTTAGGCATTGCTTAATGAGACACAAATCAAGCATGGAATATTAAGAGGTATCTTTTTATCTATTTCTGCATAATGTAGTTTGAAAAGCAGAGCTTGTGCCCTCTTTCAGATACAGGAGTTACTTCTGAAAAAACTCCAAGATCTGGAGAATTCTGGGTACAAACTTCATTTAATCAAAGGAATGAAAAACTCTCAGTCAACATTTTCTAGAACTTGACTACAAGCTAGAAAAATATTACCAGATCTTCCAGACAGGACAAAAACATCTACCAAAAGAATAAAAAATAACCCGAGATAAGTTGTAAAGATTCTATAGAAACTAGTCATCTTATTTGCGTAACTTCCCTACTATAGATATGTTTTGCCAATTGACAGGGATAGCACAAAGGACACAGGCACCAAATTTTTTAAAAAAAGAGTAGACTTATTGTTACTTACCTTTAAAGTGATAAAATAGTGAGGAAAATAACACAGAGAAAATAAAGCAAGATAAGGTAAAGCAGAAAAATAATAAGCAAACTACTATAGCAAGCACAAAATAAGGTAATGCACCTAATCATTACTACATAGAGTTAGCGATAGTGATTAAGAAAGATACATCACCAGTTGCCCTATATTACCATCATCCAGATCCGCAGATGCTGGGGAGCCCGTTTACAGCAAAGGGTTTGGAGAACTCATCCTGGCAATTGGGAAATCTCTATACAGTGCGTCCACTGTATAGAGGAGGCTTCCAAATTTCCCTGCAAACAGTCCCCACTTTTATACAGTTAAATAAACAACTTTATATCTTAATCTGTGAAAAACATCTGGTGTGTTTTTTTTCCTTGTTAACTTTTTCCTGCGCTTGGCCAGAACCCGAGAACAAGTTAAGAAGAAGTAAAGGTGTCTGGTTATCTTTGATTATGCGTCTCTAAACAACGCCCGTCACCACCCTGCTACCTTCTGTCATGTAGGGGTCTGTTTGAAGGTTTGAGATAGGTTTATCTCTCTTTGGCAAGTGCAGCTGCCGTTACACAACTATTATCTTACAGCAAGCGTTACAGCAATTCTCTATAAGCGTTACAACAAAAGCTTTTATAAATTGGCATATATTCATAAGGTAATACATTGCATGTGTGATCAATATTATACATATTGGGTGTATTGTTAGGCTGTGGGGTTCACCTAGAGGTCAGCTTTGGTTCAAGGCCTCACTGCTCAGGCCCTAGTATTTCAACATACTATAGTATACATACATTAAATTGTATGTATACCACTTTTTCCATACATCCATACTATATATTTTTACAGATATTTACCTCACATGAACATTTTATCGAAAACGTTTTTCACCTTTGCCTTTCTTATGATTAGCACTAAATGTATATTTCTCTTTTGTAAAGCAAAGAAATATATATTATCCTGTATTTATAAACTGCACAGAGTTTGCCAGCAAGCTCCCGGGTACTGTTACCAGCCCTAAGACTTATCTTTAACACAAAGGGGCAAGAATTTAGGCACCTATCTCAACCTGAATAAAAACCTAAGCACTTCTCCTGTCCTATCAATGTTCTTTATTGTTTAAGTGCTGTAAGCAAAGCATCTTCCTTATGCATCACTGGCATTAAAGGTTCTTCAAGCAAAATTAGGCTCTCTCTTAAGAATGTGCTTTATTGAACTTGCATGGGAGAAACAGAATAAAGTTTAGCAAAATTCTCTTCCTGATGCAAAAGAGCATCTAGGTCAGTCATTGCTACTATTTTTCGGCAGTGTTAATGAGAGAAAAAGCAATAAATTTTTGTCACTTGGAATATGACTCAGAAAAAGGCAGAAGATCTACTGATTAGGAAAGGGGTTTTTGTTCATTTAATTAAATAGCTACATAATTAAATAAAATGGCATTTTAAATCTAAATATCTAAGCCTACAAAGAGTTTAGGAACACTGTAAGTGTTTGTATTTTGAAAGTAGCCTGGGTTAAGATTATTTCTCCTTAAGAGGTGACATCTCAGTTTTACAGATGGAGAAAGGACTTGGAGTTCTAGCGAGATTAGTCATTGCCAGTAACATCACCTCTGTAAGGAAAGTGTATTTTTGGGTATAATGTTACTTCCTGCTACATGGGGACTGCAGTTGCATAGATGCAGTAAAATAGTTCTTTTTTTTATGAAAAATGTTGAGAAGAGAGACAATAGTGTTTCAGTATTTTTTCTTAAATTTTGTTTTCTACAAAATCTCAAGCCATAAAGGTTTGGACCTGTATGAAATGGAACCCTGAAGCTGAAAATAGCATGTGTAATTTTTTAGCCAAATATTTCACCAACTTGGATATTTAATGGCTATTATTAAAAAGTTTTAAGGTTTAGCTGTACTTTGGAAAGAAACTGCTTTTTTAAAAAAAAAAAACATTTTCTTAAGAAAATATTTTTTGTTAAGAAAACCAAAACAGTATCATATTTAAGCCTTTGTGCCTGATACAGAATTGAAAACAGACACGTCCCCTAGGAACGTCCATTTCATCAAATTTTCCATTTTGACCAAGAGGTTGTTTTTTCCACACACAAGGTGGGGGAGGAGTTTTATGACCATTTTTCTATTAACTCTATTATCATTTCTTAGTCTTTATATTGTGCCCACCTTGGGCTGGGGTTGCAGCACTCCTAGCTGCCCCCACCCCACTGGGTTTAGGCACTAGCCTGCTAGTTGCTGGGAACAAAAAGGCTTTACTCAAAGCTTATTTTTGACTCACTGGTTCGAAAGCGAGCTCTTTTCCACTGCAGCTCAGTAAAAGTGATTGCTTCCTTCGCACACTTATTAGCAAGCAGATGCCTTCAGCTCCTCTTCACGACTGAAATCTTCAGCCTTTTTCTAACTCTACTTGGTCATCTCAAAAACCATTTACTCCTGAAAGGCAGGTACCGGACTGCCTCTCCTGTCCTCACCATGCTTTTCCGCAGCGATAGGGCTTTACGTGGAAAGTCAGCTATTCCATGCAAGGCTTAACCCGATTTTTTCTAGCCATCTCTTGCAATTTTGCGTAGCAGTATAAGAGGTGGCTGAGGCTCCTTGGGCACCGACTGCGCCAAGGAGGCTGCGGGGTGGCTGCTTGCCAGCACCAGCTGCACAGGGGTGGGTTCAGATTTGGATGCTGCTGTCCTATGCAGACTGGACAATGGGATTATTTGCTTGCACATGGGCAGATATTCGGTCACTCTGCAGCAGGGACAGGAAGAGGAGAGGGAAAGGGGAAAGGTTAAGGGGAATAGGGGCTGAAATAAAGTATCTACATGCAAGCCAGAAACTGCAGGAAAAAGCAGGATTGTGCCTGATGGTCTATTTTTAAATTGGCTGACAAGAATCTGATGTGTCATTTGGGTAAGGATATTGTGCTGGCTTATAAACAGAGCCAGCCGTGGGATTGGGAGAAAAGTGCAAATCCCCATTTTCTGCCTCCGCTCATCTATTCTGTTGACTCCCAACAAGCAACACTGGTCTCCAGCTGCCTTAAGGAGCCCAGAGCACTGGGCCTGAAATGACAGGTATTGGAGCTTCAGCTGGTACAAAGCCTGCCAATCTCCAGCAATTTCCCCGCAGCTTGGTGGCTGAACACAAGCTGAAGACCTGGCCCTTCATTATAAAAATTATCGTGCTCTGTTAGTTCTAAGGGAAGGAAAGACATCCAAAGAGGAGGGAGGGCTGCGAGGGGATGTCAGATGAGCCAGGCTGCCTAACGTCATTTGGAGTATTGCCACAGGCTCCCCATTGTGCCAGAATTTGTCTTTTAATTTGTCATCCTTCGCAGAGGGAGCTTTAGTAAACCACCAACCTTTTGCGCCTCACTTTATCCATGTATACGAACTGCAGAATGATAGATGCTATCTAACCTCCAGGTCCAGGGAAGCCCAAAGCTACTGATTCAGAAGACTTTAATTTGGTTCTTTGACATGTACGCAGATATTTAGATAGTTGAGGTACTTTGAGATGTCCATGGCATTTCGGTATTTCTGTATCCTGCCCATGACAGGTGTGTAGTGGAGCAGCCATAGCTCTACACCTGGGTAGACAGACCAAGAGACAGCATCAGCCTGGTTCTAGATACTGCTATTTACTATGCAAATAGAGGCTTTATTTGGAATATTTAGTTATTTTACAAAATATGCCTCCATAGAAATGTTGTTACTTATATAAACTGGTATCTCCACTTGATTCCACAGTACTTTCACTGAAAACAAGATCCTTCTTCCTGACCTAAGCAATGTGACATGAATTGCAACAGGAATTCCTGCCAGGGACATCTTTGGCCCACAACTTCACACTCCCATGTTCTACTCAGGCTTTGCTGTATATTTTTGAAGCCTGTAAAACTGAAAGATCTTCAACCTTGCTGGAACATTTCTACAAGTTTCATCCAGACCAGCTTCATTTTGTTATACCCCAAATGGAGATACACTGTGGAAGAGCCGACAGATAGACAGAAGAGGAGTGTAATACACACCTTTATCGTGGCCTTCGCCACACAAGCACCTCTCCAGAAGCCCAAGGGCTACATCTTTGCTTACATAAACATACCTGATGGTCACCGCAGATCTCTCCCCTTCTTTCATTAATTAATTATTTAGCCGCAAAGGAAATTGTTAGCATTTTTTGATATTTTTCTTCATGTATGACATTTTTTCTGACAGTTTTTTTGGCTTTTTCTTGGTGCCTTCATCTTCCATTTCTTTACTGTTATTCCTTCCACTCACAACCCTATTTCAAACTCTATTTCCCAGCCATTCAATTTATTATGTCTCCTTTCTTCTTCTTTTCCACTACAGCCATGGGCAACTTGGAAAACTCATTCTCGAACAAGTCACTCTCCTATTGCCCAACTACCCATCAGGGCAAAGGTCTGCAACAGGCCAGGCTCCATGTTCTTGCCCCCCTCAGCTTGGTAGTAGATATCTACCCTTGCCACCCTACAATGTTTTGGTGGCCAGAAAGCTCTTGCAGCACAGCAACCACCACAAAGACTTAGAGCTCAACCTAGCTGCGGGCTGCTGCCCAAAAATGTAGCCTTGGTCTCATTTTGGATGCTAGTCTCACACTGTGCCCATCCTGCTTGTTGGCTCCATAAGCTGGAGCTAAACCATAAGCTGAGTCAAGAAAATGCCCTGGCTGAAAATTAAGCACTCCTAAAAGCTGACTTTTGGGGGTCAGGCTGCTCCTGCCCTGGCTCCTTCCTCAGCCACCTGGCTGCACCAACACTGGCGTCTCCCCACTTTTCTCTGCAGACAGCTTTTTGTTGATGGTCTCCTGTGCGTGGGGAAACTGTGAGCAGCGCAGCTCTAGCCTTTGCTGCCTGATGTTCATACATCTGCCAGGAGATTTGGAAGAGAACTTCCCAGTCTTATTGCTGTGTTTCATTGAAATGGCTCCAATTTTGCAACACTTGGTCTGTAGTACTGACGTGTGAGGGCCCAGCTCCAACATCTTAAACCATGACCCTCCCACACCAAGAACTGTAGGACAGCTTGCATAGCTAAAGCTCAAAAAAACCCCTTTAAAATTTTTTTTTCCATTTATAGAGTGACAAAATGGGCTCACTTTAATAGGTGGAGCAATGATAGCACCATTATAATTAAAACACTGTTACTGCTTATCATCTATAGAGTGGATGGTAAATGGATCCAGAATGCAAACTTACCTTGCAAAAAATTCAGAACTATGGAGAGAGGTTTCCAAATCAGAGCAAAATTTTGTGAATTCAAAATTGGCAATGGATTAAAAAACTGCCTCCAATTTTATTTAGAACAACCAACATATTTCCAATAATCTATTTGGATAATATTTATCCATCTCATTTGAGCTTCTCTTATGTTAAATATGATGTGTTAGCTGGTATATTTAATATGAAGCATGTTAAAGGTATTTTAATACAGAAAGAAAATGAAATTAAAACAAGATAAAGTCAAAACAATTGTATCTTATATCAAAACAAAATGTTTTGATGTTATTAAAATATATCAAGAAAGTTAAAATGAAATGTTTTGATTTTTTCTCGTTAAAAATATTTGTCAGAATTGACACATTCTTGCACATTTGGATTTTGACAAACATAATTCTTTTTTACAGAAGAATTGTTTCAGTGAGCTCTAATTAAAAACTGGCTAACTCACAGATCTCAAAAAATAGTTGTCAGTGGTGAATTATTACTGTGCATCAGATACATGGTGAAAGAGATCAGTTCATGGCCCAGTGCTATTTAATATTACCATCTGTGATCCTGAAATTAATATAAACATACTTTTGACAAATTTCTAGGTAATAAGGAGTTTTGCAGATTGGCCACCGCCACTCTAGTGTGATGGGGATCACCTGGAGAGACTGGTGACTCAACCACTAAGTATTTCAAATCAGAAAAATCTAGACCTTGCCCATGAACAAAGATGCTAACTCTGCTGCCTGACAACAGCTCTGCCTTGGCAGGGATGGATTGGTGATTTTTAATTGATAAATAACTAAGCAGTAAATGAAAACAGGGGAGAAACAAGTAGGATACTGGGAAGGGACAAGTAGTGGAATAAGGTGTCCCGCTGTGGTATCAACAGCACAAAGCCGTAAGCATGGAAAAGTGCAATGAGGAAAGTATTGATAAGTTGAGTTAGTGTGCTTCATTGTTTTGCCTGCCAGAAAGTAGACTGAAAGGTGACATGGGAAAAATGAGGTTAAAAGTCATTTTTTTTTTTTAAGCAGAGAGTTATAAAAAGGCATTTAAGGCAGACAAATTCAGAGGAAAATGAAGCAACTGGTTTTAGTGGTGGGTCTGACTGACCATAGGAACATGGTACCTGTCAAAGCAGTGAACTCACCATTTCAGGCTCTCTTTAAATCAAGATTGGCTGGTTTGTTGAAGGCATGAGTTTTTGGGGGTCAGCCTAGCAGTAAGGAGAAAAAATTTATGTGACCTGAGTTACAAAAAAGATCAGAGTAAGTACTCTATTGCAATTCACTACATTTAAAATCATGTGAATCTTCACATTAATTATTTGCACATGGTAGATAATATGAAGATAGCCAGGAAATTGTCAGTGAATTTTAAATTATGCTGAAAATCATGAATTTATCATCAGTGTTGTCAACAGTTGTTGAAGATGGACGTTTGGATTTAAAATACTATCCTAGACATCATGTCACAAAAAGCATTTCCAGCTTTCAAAATTTTGGTTCTAACTCTAGAAAGGCTGAGTTTTTAACCTTCATTTTAGGGGAGGAAGAAGAGAGCCAATCTAGAAGCACCGCCCTGATGGCAGGGAGACTCACGCAGATGCAAGAGATATACCTGATTTCCTTTACAGTTCAAAGCTTTATTGGTGCCTCATGCACTGCCCAAGATCTCAGGAAATTTTCAGCAAAGAGAACATAATCGCAGAAACATTTCATTCTCTGCAAGCACCATTTTCTCAGGAGCAAAAAAGATGCATTTGAAAAGCCTGATCAATTTATTATCTGTGTTTAATTCCTGTTCATGCTGCAAAACTCATTGTGCGAAGCTAGGTTTGTAATTTATATTTATATTATGTTCTTCTCTACTTGTAAAATGGGAATATGACCTTCTTCTACCTTTATTTCTATTGTAAGGTACTTGGGCAGAAGACTGTCTCCTTCCCACTGTGTGCATATTTACACACAAAGTAAAAAGCAAAACGGCTTTGGGTGTCTAAGCTCATTTGTAGCATAGATAATGTTTGTTCTTCTACTGCTCTATTTAATAGAGTCAACAGTTAGGAAGTGCAACTCAGAGATATTGTCTGCCATCCATGACTTGAATATTATATATTTAAATAAAATATTGGATTATTTGAAGGAACAAAATTATTTTATGTCATGTGTTGCTTTGCAGAACAATATGACAGTAAGATAACATTCTGCAATTTCAGATCATTTCCCACAGTAAGGAAATTATATTTGCCAGACAGCTGTTTTTTTGCTCCATTTAATGTACACGATAGATACTGGTTAGGACCGATGTTTTTAGTAGAACATTATTCACAACTAAGTCTAATAACTGATGCAATGATAGAAAATCATGTAGCAGCTTCTGGTATATTCAGCTCTAAAAATCTAACAACGCTTTTCAGTTTTAGAAGTCTCATTGTTTTGCTTTTAGAGTAGGATGTCTTTTAATGAATTTATTTAATTACATGTTATTATAATGCACATCATTGTACAAAATATATAATGCATAGTAATAGACAACCTATCATACAGAATAATATCTATTCCATGCTATGCATTAATAAGTTTAATAATCTTTAATACATTTATAGGTATATTATGTTTACATTTTTTGTATTAATTTTGTGTGTTATATTTGTTATACAGAATTATATGTAAAGAAACGGAGGATTTGCTTGTTTTAATTGTGACAACAGTAGCTCTTTGTATCTCTGACACAAGGGACTCCAGCAGTATCTAGGACAAATCTAGGACTTTGGCAATCTAAATATGTAAAATATGGCAGGAAAAGAGAAATGGAGAAAATAAGATTGGCCCAAAGCAGGTTAATAGCAGAGCAAGGTATTAAAATGAATCAGTTACTCAGACAAATACACATTCCTGCTAGTGAACCCAGCTGTTAATGAGTATATTTGTTCACAGCCCAAAGGAAGATGTGAAGCAGTAGTAATGCCATATTTGGTCCAGCATTATGGAACATAATATAGCAATGATAATATTACTCAGTGGCAAAGCTTAAAATACCACTTATATTTGGCACTCAAAGTAACTTTCCACCTGCAATATCCTAACACAGGTATGTACTTCTCAAGCAAAGCGGACATAAATCAGGATATTGGGTGACACAGCTTACAAAAACTTGGCACAAAGAAGTGATCTCAGTAGCCTACAACTCACTAATTCATTGATGTAATCCATATATTATTTCTTGTAAACTGAATTTCGCAGCCATCTCCCCTTGCCAGTTTTCTCTGCCCTCCCTTGCTGAGAATCAAGTTATACAAAGTCAGAGGCAGTATCTATAGCTCTCTCATTGCACACACACACACCAGAATAGGTATTAACCAGCGATTTATTAAAATCTCAGCCTTTCTGATTCACAGCCTGTTAGGTCAACAACAGCAGGTTTTGCTAACCTTAGCTCTATAAAATAGGCTAGGAGGAATTCTGCAATGCTACTCTGCACCTCAGGCCAAAACCAGCTAAACACTGGGAGAAACCCTTTTACCCCGTGTACTCTTGTTTTGTTTGAGGTGGCCCATGAGGTCGCTTTTTGCCTTTCCTCCTCAAGCTTTTGCATAAACAGCCAGACTAAATAAAGGTTAGGCACAAATCTTCAGATTCATGTTAGCATAACATAAATAGCAGCAATTGAGTTTTGTTCAACAACTAGTTCTGGTACTAAATGTGCACCCACCCTGGAGAATTATCTACTGCATGCATTTCTACTTCTCAGTTTTTTGGCCTAGAGAATCAGCAGCAGTTGAAATGAACCCTACATCTAATGAATAAATCCGCTTCCAAAACATGAAACAGAACTTGAAAGTAGACCTGGTTTTGGGACACTGTAGCAAGCTGTCCTGAACACTGCTGGTTCTCCACTTAGACATTCAAACAAAACTATCCAGAATCACTACTGCTTTTGATAATACGTGCCAGAGAAAGAACAAAGTAAATTAACTACAACACCTTCATCAAGAGGTCTCAATTTTTTTTTTTTGTCTGCTGCACACTGATTATTACAGCAAACCTCTGATTTATTCTTGCCACTTATTAAATATCTTCTCGCTCATTATCTTGGGTGTCCTCTTTATTTCATGTCCCCATTTTTCAGCCCTCCAGGCCCCCACCTTTTCACTAATCACTCTTTCTTCTATTCCCTTTTCCCATTTATATTCCATTCTATTCCCATAATCCTTTCCTCATCTTTTCCTCCATAGGACCAGCTCCTACTCCTCCTCCGCTCATCAGAGAGGCACACTCTTCTCTCAGACCCCATGCAAAAGAAGATCCTTCCTTTTACTCTTCCCCCTATATACCACTACCTTAGACAACTCCCCTATTTTAACCACAAACATTATTATTCACATAGGTTAAGATTAGGGTAAAATATTTTCTTAGTCTACTGCATAAGAGACAGAAAATACTTTTCATTGTTGTGCAGTATTATTAGGCACAATTTGATTAGTTTTGTTTTAACCTGCTTACAAAATCTTGGTACTAACCAGCGTCTGCAGTGACAGTCTGAACTACTTGGGCTAGTTACAATTAGTCACACACCTCTAGAACGCACAACAGGGAAAAGCTTTTGTTTGACATTTGCATGACAACTTAATTCACCCGCCTCTACAAGCTAGCCAGCTCCACTTGTTTAGAGAAATATGAAAGAGCTGCCAGACAGATCAGCGCATGGAAAACATCGCCACTTACTGGTTGTGGGAAATGCTAAATCTGGACAAGCGCACTGGGACAGTCAGGAACCCAGAGTTCCTTCTCTAGCTTTTATACACATCCAGTTAGTTGCACAATCCAGAGGAGTAAAGACTAGCCAGGAGATCACTAATCATTTTTCCAAGCCTGAAAATAAGTTTTGACTTTAAAAAGTGAATTTTGTAATAAGAGCCATGGGAAGCCCAGTATGTCTATCGTAAGAGGCCGGATGAACACTGTAGCTTGGAACATCTCGAGTTTGGTGCGCGAGATTAATTTTACTCCCCGCCAGCCCTCACAAGAGCTCTCACACTATCACCACAGCCCAGAGAAAAGTCAGGCAGCAGCTGCTCACAAGCTGAAACTTCAGACCAACTTTCAGAGAGCATCTTAAAAAAATCAAATAAATTAGGGTTTTTGGTCTCACTCCCTCCATGGTCTTTTCTTGTTGTTATTTTACTGATAAAATCTGGTGAAAATATGCTGCTGTTTGTACAGTGCAACTTGATTGGCAAACCCCCACTTTCAAGAAGTGTAGGTTGTAGCATGCAAGACTAACGATTAATTATGCTCATTAAAAAAATGAAGTTCTGATGAAATTCATTAATGCTTGGCTTGAGTCTTGCTAACAGTTACGCAACATTAAGAGCAAGGCAATTACAGATCTTGGCTGCAACTCATTGAGAGATAAAAGAATACTCTTTTCCTGTTTAACTCAATGTATGACATGCTGTACTACAAAAATAAGCTGTCTTGAAAAGCTTCTTCAACAATGAGACAGTCTGCAGCTCCATTGCCACCTGCGGGTAAGTGCTGGAGTCTGTCATCCTGCTTTTATTTCCCACAGCACGGAGAAATAAAAGTATCAACAGAAATTAATCACAATAAAGAGCCATGCTTCTGACTTGCCCCCATCAGTCATAAAGCCGTTTCAAGTAGACACCACCTCTGGCCTCTCAGGTGGCTGCTATCATTTGAACAGTTCTATGTATTGCTTCTTTCATACTCCTGAAAATGTGGAAAACAGACAAGCAGCTGTATTCTAAATAGCATGGCAAGAGACCAGGATGAGGACAAACTACACATTAATTGTAGGTAATGTTAACAGGGGATGGGAAGGAAACAAGTCACAGTTAGGAGCTTAAGTACAGAGTCTCAAGGAAGGCTCCAAAAGAGTGCAACAAGAGGTTCACACTCCTGTCTCAAAGCAAGCTCCTGAGGAAAGAAATGTTTTTTGCCGCTACACATCAGCAACCAAAGCACACAGTGGGGTGCAAGAAAGCCTCCTCTACCTGTTCAGTAGCAAATACAAATTCTAAAAGGGGACCATTGGCAGTGTACACTCATGGATGTGCAGATGGACTCTGCAGCGCTAACAGGAGTAAAACCTTTCATTTATTGACTTATATATATTCTATATAACACACATCAGCTTTCTGTTGTTATGAAGGATACATGTGCTGTTTTGAAGGTACCCAGGGAAACTCCTATGAATGCACATTTTACATAGCTGACATTTAAATACATTACATATTGAAGTCCACTACTCATGCCGTTGTTTTCCCTCCTATTGTTTGTCTGTAGTTTGCTCTATATCTTGAGGGAAATACATTATTCAAGACCATATTTTCTGGACTGGTCTCAAAAAAAACCCACCTCTACTTCTTCCCCCTGACAACTTCTAGTTCAGGAAGAGCTCGCTCTGCATTATCTGTCATAACAAGGCCAAGTTGTGAATAAAGAAAGGTTTTTACCTAGGGAAAACAATAAAGAGTCCATGACAATAGATTAATCAGCCCAGGAGATCTCCTCCTCACTGCAATTACAAAAGCAAAGACTAGCCACAGCTTAGCCC